>VZRR01004434.1:741882-761267 GCA_013398015.1 Oreocharis arfaki | reverse complement strand
CGGCGTGCGCCGCGCGCCGCGGGTCACGTGAGCGCGCCCGCGGGGCCTGCCGGGAGATGCAGTCCGGGCGCGCCGGGGCTGGCGGTGCTGCGGGGGCGGACACTGGGGGGACCGCGACACCGGCACGGGGTGGGGCTGTGGCGGAGGAGAAGGGCCGTGGGATGGACCTCGGTCTGCCGGGCTTGTGCTGCGGCTCGTTGTGAAGGGAAAGGTTAAAAGAAACAAAGGGGAAGCAGGAACGTCTTTTTGCGGTTTTGGTTTGGTTTTTTTTTAAATTTTTTTATCGCATTGCTGTGTGTCATTTCGGCACGTACGGGTTGTTCACTGCCTTTTCCCTGATAAGGCAGTGCTGCTGCGGGAGCAGCCCCTTCACCTTCTCTTTCACCTGCCCTTTCTCTTCCATTCTCCTTTCTCTGCTCTTTTCCTTTCCCTTCCTTTTTAATTTCCCTTGCCTTGCCTTGCTTGCCTTGCATTCCCTTCCGTTTCCCCCTCCTCTTTCCCCTTTTTCTTTCCCCTTCCCTTCCCCCATCAGGTTCCTGAGCATTTGATGGGTTTTGCATCACCTGTAGAAAACGTATGTTTCTCGTTTCATACCCTGCATTGGAGCAGCCTGTGGATGCCAGGACAAAAAGGACTATTTTTGGGTACAACTGCCACTGTGAACAGACACTGCAGGCTGGCAGTGATAGCCAGAGGCAGGGATTTGGCCACTGGACTATGGTTGGGCTGTGCCCCATGTTTCCTGAAGCCAGTAACACCATTAGGAGTGCTGAGCCCTTTCCAGCCCCATTTTTGCTTGGGTGTCATGAACCTGCTTTGGAGATGGCAGAGAGACCCCTTCTCCTGTGACCCCGTGGGGCTGCACTGCAGTTTGGGGAATGTCAGGGCTTGGGGCTTCCTCTGGGAGCAGGGAGAAGTCAAGGGAGCCGTGTCCTTCACGCGCCAGCGGTGCCATGGCTCAGGTGCCACGGGCAACATCCAGGCAGCATCTCGTGGTCAGCCCAGGGCTGGCGTGCAGCTGGAGGTCTGGAGGCTCAGGCTCAAAGGAATTCACTGCCTGGGGAAGAGGCAAGTCCTCGGTTTAACCATTTCCCAAATCCCTCCATGTGGCCTCTCCGCCTGCAGCGCTTTTCCACTGCTCACCTGCTCCAGCTGCCCCCAACCTGGGCCAAAGGAAGCGCTTGCATAATGCAGCAAGTCTTGCCACCTCCTGCTCTTGGTGCTTTTCCCACTTTGTTTAGAAAAGAATAGTTCATTTGGAAGGGATCTGCGTCCCAGGAGCAGCAGGGATCAGCAGTGTGGGCAGTGGATGCACTCAGAGGCCGCGAGAGCAGACGCAAAGCCTGGCCAGGGTTGCAGAAGGAAACGAGTGAGACTTACAGTCCCCTGTTCCAAGCCCCACTGGCTCCCTGGGGGTGTTGCTGTGCCCAGGAAGGGGACACAGGGTTCACTCCCAGTTCCTGGCCTCTCCAGGGAATTTCTCTTTCAGTCCCTGATATATGGGGAAGAAAAAATGGATGTAAACATTGAAACCAGGGTGGTCTGGCAGGTCTTGTGAGGCCACCCACACCTGAAAATGAACAGTGTGAGGGAAAAACAATGATAGAAATAGGAAATAATCTTTCAATGCATCCTGGGGAGAAAACAAAGGACTCTCTGGATTTAATTAGAGGTGACAACGACAAGCTGATGATGTTATCCATCATGTGTGAGTATGGGGACCGTACATGACAAGGAAGGTTGGGAAGGTTGTCCAGCCCAGGACCCTGGTCACCCTGACCCGTGGACAAGGTGGCGTGTCCCAAGGGGCTGCCCCATGCTGGTAGCAAGACATCCAGCTGGCAGGGTTGGGACGATCTCAGCCATGCCATGGGAAAGGGGCGTGCGGGTGTGTCGGGGCAGAGAGGGAGCCAAGCTGCCATGGTGGGGGTGTGATGGTTTGGGGGATCATGGAGCCACCCTTGTGGGGCCAAAGTGTCTTGGAGGCAGGGGAGCGAGCACTGAGATGCTGCCAGGGGTTGGATGAGGAGCGCAGGGCTCTGGGGGCTCTTGCTGGGACCCAGTGCAGGCAGTGGGGGGACACTGGGCACTGTGCAGGGGCTGCAGAGCCAGTTCCTTTGACACAGCAATGTCACAGGCGATACCTTCAGGGTCCCCTGTTATAGATGGTTATCAGAGGTCTCTAAGCGCTCTTTGTTTCTTAGGACCTCGGGCTTGCAAGTGTGTAAATGTCTCATCTGAAGCTGAGGTGAGATCCTGCCTGTCCAACCTGCAGGCAGCAGAATGATCTTCCTCCAGATTCTGCCTGCTGGTACCTTTGGGATCGTCCCCGGGGCAGCGGGGCTGTGGCAGGCCGGGGGTCACACGTGCCACCAGTCACAAGCACCATGGTGCAGCTCCCTGGTCACACCTTGATGGTGGATGTCGGGGTTGTGTTTAATTGAGTTTGGTTAATCAGCTGGGAGCAGGAGGCACAGGGGGGGTGTGAAGAGGAGCAGAGACTCTGTGGACATAAAGGGACTCTTCTCCAGGAACTGTGGCGACAGGACAAGGAGTAATGGGCACAAACTGAAGCAGGGGAAATTCAGATTAGATATTGAGAATAATTTTTTTACTGTGAGGGTGTGAGGCACTGGCACAGGTTGCTCGGGAAGGTTGTGGCTGCTCCATCCCTGGACATGTTCAAAGCAAGGCTGAATGGGGCTTGGAGCAACCTCGTCTAATGGGAAGCATCCCTGCTCATGGCAGGGGGTTGGAATGGGATGATCTGTAAGGTCCATTCCAGCCCCTTCACATGCTGTGAACAGGAGATTAAAGGGGATCACGGAGCCTCACGCTCGGGAGTTTATCAAGCGCCGACAGCCAGGGGATGTTACACATTCTCGCTGCCGCACTCCCGTCCCCGAGGCGCGTGGCTGGGATGCGGACGGAAGGATGGGAGCCCGCGGGGCCGGCGGGATGTGCCGCATCCCGGGATGTGCCGCACGCCGGGATGCAGCGCCGTCCCGCCGCGGTGCCACGAGAGGGCAGCAGGGCCCCACGGACCGGCACGGCCACAACTGCCCCGCCGAGCCGGGACCCGGCGCGGGGAGGGGCCGCGCAGCCCCCGCGGTCCCCCGGTGAGCTCCGCGCTCGCAGCCCGATCCCCCGGCTCTCGGAGCTTGTCCTTCCCACGCGGGATTCGTGCCGCGGCACGGCTGCCTGTCCCGAAAGGGAGCAATCCCTTGTCCGGCCCACGCTGAGCTCCGGGACTGCGGTGCTGGTGGCCGGTTGATGGTTTGGCTGGGGCGGTGTTTCCCCCTCAGCCAGGGCTGGAGTCTCAGACTGGCATGGGGTGGAAGGGACCTTAAAGCCCATCTCGTTCCACCCCCTGCCATGGGCAGGGACACCTTCCACTATCCCAGGCTGCTCCAAGTCCCGTCCAACCTGGCCTTGGACACTGCCAGGGATGGGGCTGCCACAGCTTCTCTGGGCCCCCTGTGCCAGGGCCTCCCCACCCTCACAGGAACCATTCCTTCCTAATATCCCATCTAACCTTACTCTCTGCCAGACATTCCGTCTTGTCCTGTCCTTTCCTTCCCGCATACATGGATGGATGTGCCAGACTGACTCCCCTGAACACTGAGCCCACGCCTTCCTCACAGCCCCAGCAGAGTTTGCCCATCACTAACAGTGGGCAGCATTAAACCTGTCCAAGCTCTTCATAGACCTGGTGGCCACTGCACTGACAGTATCTCAGTGCAGGAGGAATTCCCAGGCAAACACATCTATTGGTTTCCTTTCTAACTCCCTTTGGATGGACTTGCCAGCAAAAAGGGTATTATTCCACCAGGTGATAAATGGGCAGCCTGTGTCAGCGGCCGTGTCCTGGCCATAAGTCCTCACTGTCCTGCCCATGGTGGCACCAGGTGTGTCCAGTGAAGAATGGTGTACAGGAAAGGTGGACTGGAATTCCCTCTTCCTTGCACAAAATGCAAATCCCAGATTCTAAATCGGGCTCAGCTGAGCAGCCTGTTGGTGTTAGTGGGGTTAAGCTGCTGAGCCTGGAGGAATCCCTGCCTGGGTCTGTTCCTGCTGTTCCCTCTAGAGAACCTTCTCCTCAACTTGTTCCAAGCATTTCTGCTCTTCAGGAGATATCACATCCTGCCCCTGATATGGCTGCATTCTTGTGGCAAGTGGAGTGATTCCCAGTTTTGGGATGACTTTGGAATCTTCTGGAAGAGATGTTGTATGGAAAGCTGTACTAGTAGGAAACCCATCTTCTCCTGGGAGCTCTCAGGACAGGACAGCACTCCAGAGCAAAGCAATCAGGCATTATGCTGGTGTTTTTGTTGTAGTGGCGGTGTTACCCTGCTCCCTCATGTCCAGGCACCAGGAGGTGCTGCTGGTAATGCTGGAAGCGTTTCTCCACACCAGCAGCTGCTGCATCCCGAGCAGGGTCCCCTTTGTGCAGGCACTCACCTCGTGCTGTGGGATTGTAAAATCCTGGGGGAGCCCAGAAACGGAGCCAGGCACCCCAGCAGGCAAACAGTACCTCTGCACACCCACTGCTGCTCATCCTCCCTTTCTTACACAAGGCCTGACGCCTGGCACGAGGCTGTTACTGTATTTGTTTTGTGGTGGTGTTGTTTTGTTGGTTTTTTGGGAGTTTTTTGTGTTTAAATCCGTATTTCAGACAAACAAACTAATAACTCCCACAAGTTGCTGTGATGCGTCCAACTGCATCCGAGGCTCTCTGCTCCCAAACAGGTGTTGCCAGGAGCTGAGTTCAGCTGAGTTGCCAGCAGTGGTAGTGACAGCATGTTCAGATTCAGGGGCTGATAAGGGTTCCTTGTGTCCTTGCTGCTGCAGCTGCCTCCTCCTCTTCCCAGAAAGGACGCTGGGAGCACGCTGGCAGCGGTCACTTGCAAAGCCCTTCCCCAGGAGTGAGGCAGAGGCTTTGCAGGAGTGCCCTGGGAGGTTATTCTGTTCTATATAGGAAATAAAAGCCAGGCTGAGCCTACAAGAACTTATGGGGCTTCTCCAGTTCACTGCAGAACTCTCTCCTTGCATGCAGGGGGCTGAAGAGATAACCAAAACCCATGTCAGATGTGACATGAAACCCAGGGCAGGGGGGAATTGAGGGACCCCAGTCCCATCTTACCTACAGTTGCAATGGCAGGTACAGGAATATGTTTTAGAGGGAAAATACCTCTCAGATCTGAAAATCTCCTCAGTGAGATGTCTTAAGTGGTGGGTGGGATGAGAAGGAAGCACCGTGTCCAGCAAGGAGATCTCCAGCTTTCTAGGGATGAGGCACCTGAGCAAGCAGATGAGGAGCAGCATCTCCTCCTCGCTGCCTGCCTCTGGCTCTGGAGGAGCTGGCTCACAAGCAGAGTGTGCTGGTGGTGCTCCCAGATAGGTTCCAATAGCAGAAATGGGGTGAATATTTAGTTAGGGCTGTACTTAAGCACCCCAAACCCATTCCACAAAAGCTACCAGGAACTGCTATCCAGTGCTAATGACTTCCAAGTGTTTGTCTGGATGAGAGCTGGCAATTTGACAATGAAGCCAGTTTCCCTCTGCTGAGCCACATCCTATTTCAGTTTCCTCCTTTAGAGTTGTACTCAAAGCCCTTGGACAAGGGAACACCATGGATCCTTTGCCAGTCTGGAATCCTTTTCCTCAGTGCAGCTGAGATCTCCTCTAAAGAGGATTAACTGCAGACAGCCAATTCCACCTCAGCCACGAAGTCTGCTCTGCTCCCAGGTCTGCCATGAGTCACCTGGCTCTGTGGTTAATGTCACTGAGCCCGTGGCTGCTGGGGAAGGGGAGCTGTTCTGCTCACAGTTTTCTACGTTACTTCATTTCAGAACTCTGGGCCTTCCCCTGTGCAGCTCCACCTGAGCACTGCTGTTCCTGAAATGGCTTTGCTCCCGCTGTTTGGATTACAGTGGTCTGTAATTCTTAGCTATAAAACCAATAATTCAGAAGGAAGGTTTGATATCCTGTTGCCAGTAATGACATAACTAATTCCACTATCTTTTCATGGCTCCAAAACTTCCTTCCCCATGGAGGATCTCTAAAGCTGCTTCAGCTCTGGTGCAGAAGCCTTGCAGCCCAGAAGTGTAATTATCTCCTTTCCCTTCTACACCTACCTCAGTAGTGATGTTAAAAGGTGTTGTTCTCAACTGAGAAGAGGCTCATGGTATCCCCTTATAATTCCCTTCTTTATCTGCCACCCTGTTTTTCAAGGCTTCGTGGCTTTCCCTTATGAGACTTGAAGTTGCCTGGAGCTGATCTTCTAGAAAATAATCTCTCCAAGAAGATTCCAACTCCTGTTTTCCATGTCTGTGTACACCAGTGCCTCCCTGGATGTTGAAACATCTCCCTGCAGCCTTGTTTTAATTTATCTTAGCAACTGCCCCCCTTCTATTCCACTAAAACATGGGTTGCTTGGAATTTGCTCGTTCTTCCCGTGACAGTTTTGACTCTGTGCACAGAAGTGTTCCCTGACAGCCAGACAGCAGGGAAGGGCTGTCTCTACCCTCGAGGGCTCCGGGAGTCATGAATGAATACTGTTCACTTGTATTTCCAAACGACTTGTGCCTTGCCAGCTCAGCTGCATGTCACTGCAAGCCGAGCGTGTTGAGACAGCCCTCGCTCCTCTTCTCAGGGCTGGGAATTTGTTGCTGGAGGCCACAGCCATAGGATGGAGAAATCCTTTTCTTGTGTAGGTCTGTCCACAGGTTATAAAGGTTGGGCCTTTTTGGATTGACCCAGCTACAGACGAAGAATTTAAATAGAAGTGTCCAGGACAGACATTGGGGTCATGTCTCCTTTGCTCAAGTATGATACTTCCCTTGGCCTTAGCAAGTGCTTGGGCAAACCCAGAACAAAGTAAAGGCTCTGCAAGTTTATTGCCTTGTGCTTAAGACCACCAAGAGGTTTCCCAGTGGGTTTCAAAGGCTTGAATGTTTCCTGAAAGCAGTGTTGGGCAGTTTGGTTTTGGTCGTGCCTCCGTCTGTTCTCCATGCAGTGAGTTTGTTCTCATATCTGCTTTCCCCCACTGCCAAGGGGCTCCATCCCTCCAAGAAGTCTTTTTGCAGCCTCTTTGGATCCATTTCAGTGCCCTGGGTTATGTGTCACCCACAAGAGTGACCTGAGGACCACAAGGACTAGAGGGGGCTGGTGTTAGGGTGGGGATAAGGGCACTCAGCTCCTTGGCCTGGTCCCTTTGGGGATGGTTCTCTTTGGCAAGGAAGATATAATGAGGTGATTTTGTCTCATTTTGGAGCACAGAAAGTGGATATGCAAGTTAGAAAAAAGAAGAACATGAGTTAGGAAAGAGAGGAAGAACAGTCAGTTCTGTCAGTTTAGACATGCTTGTCTGGAAATGCTCACACTTCCAAGCAGTGACCTGCAGATCCCGTTTTTCTCCTTCTCTCCTTAACCTTTCTGTTTTCCTGCTCCCACCTGGCCTACACCTTCAGCAGCTGCATTTATCCTGGCTGCAGCACAGTTTGGCTTTGGGAAGAGGCCTGTGCTGAGATTTGTTTAATACTGTTTGGTTTCTTCCCTCTCCCTAACCCAGAAACAACGGAGCTTGGGAACAAGAAGGAGCTGAAATCCATGCCCTTCATCACGTACCTGTCAGGCCTGCTGACAGCACAGATGCTATCAGATGACCACCTCATCTCGGGTGTGGAGATTCACTGCGAGGAGAAAGGGCGCTGCCCGTCCACCTGCCACCTGTGCCGGCGCCCCGGCAAGGAGCAGCTCAGCCCGACCCCCGTTCTGCTGGAGATCAACAGGGTGGTGCCTCTGTACGCTCTGATCCAGGACAACGACACCAGGGAGGTGAGTGAGCCTGTGACGGGCCAGCCCCACCTCTGTGACCTCGCTCAGTCCCCGCTCAGATCCCCTCCGCAGTTTCTGCGGGTTCCCTGGAGCCAGGTGGTGTTTTCATGTGTGTTTGGAGGGGAATGCTGCGGGATGGTGTCAGTGACGGAGCGGGCAGGTCCTGCTGCCTGCCACCCACAGCCCTCTCAGACCTGCATCTCCTGCCTTCAATACGGTCAAGGCAATGCCGTAAGCAGCCAAGGCCATGGTCACTCGCAGTGTCCACACTGGTGTGCAGGATGTGTCCCGTGGAGAGGTCTCAGGAGCCAAGAAGCAGCCTGGTCCTTCACTCCTGGCTCCAAGGTCTCGGACATACCTGTGTGAGGGGTGGCCAAAGGCCTCCAGGGCTCCAGCGTGGCTTTGCAAAGGTGCAGAGGGAGGGAAGAGCCATCCCCTTGGGACTGTCCCGCCGCCACAGGAGGTCACTGTTACTCCAGGAGGGACCAAGCAGGCTGGAGGTCACCCGTCCCTGGGGCTGGGCTCCTGAAAGAGCTTCAGTGTTAAACCTATGGAGATTGAATTCCCACTTTCTCGGTTGGCTGCCACTCCCGCCCCCCTCGGCAGCCCTCTGACCCCAATCTCAAGTCCAAAAATGGCAGACCTGCTTAAAGTCACTTAGCACTGAGCCTGCACTTGATTAGGGTGTCTGGAGTGAGCCAGTGCACAGCAGCTGCGGGTGGGACACAGAGGGCTGGGGGTCAGGAATTAGTCCTGGCACGTGGAGGTGTGACCACCAGGAATGAGGCTTCATCCCCTTCCCACATCCATGGGGAGAAGAGCCCTCATGCTTCTCCCACTACCCAAGTCTCTTACGGGGCTGTCCCTCCTTGCCTACCTCTTGATCTGGTTCCTGCTTTCCCATCTATCAGCCCTCATTGGTTCTTGCATGAAGCCATGCCTGACCTCCACACCTCAGTTCCCCTCTCCCCAAACTCACTTTCTCCCACTAGGTTTTCTTCATGCATTCTTTCCCCACCCACGCCTGCTCTTCCTGCTGGGCAATCCTTGTGTAGAGGTTGACCTGCTGTTGCCAGCATGTACAGGGCAGTGCTGGGATGAGGCATTACAGGTACAGGGAGAGCGGTGGGAAGGCTGCTTTCCCTCAAGCAGGAAAGATGTGCTTCCCAGCAGCAGTCTGCAAGAAGACATTCTTTTTGGGATACAAGAAGTAGGTTAGCCAGCGATGAGGGGTAACAGTGCAGAGCCCAGCAAGATCTGAAGGATCTCCATGGACCCTGCTCACCACCGGGTCCCCTGCATAGCCCTGTGCCCAGGTGGTAATGCCACCCTGCCTTGCTGGGCCTGGCTGCAAACTCCCCCCTTCTTCCTCCTCCTCCTTCTCTTCCTCCTCCTCACCTGTCCTCCCAGTCCTGCCAACACTGCTGGGCTCACTTGGGGCGCCTCCTTGTCCTGGGGAGCTGTAGTCTGTTCCACCAGCAGCCTCCCTTCCTCCCTGCTTCCCTCCCTTCCCTGCTCCCCTGGCTCCAGCAAGGGCTGGCCCCATCAGCTGCAGCTGGAGCTCAGCCCGCATTGTGCTTTCTGCTGAGGCGCCGGGAAAACCGGCAAACAAACAAACCCCCAACAAAGCAACCAAACCAGAGACACCCCAGCAACCTTCCAGGGGGCTGTGCTCCCTGCATCTTGCCTCCTTTTCCTCCTCCACCTTCCACCTGCATCCCCTGGGAGCCTGTCCCTGTGTGAGGGGGCTGTGTGTGAGTCTGCTCCCCCCTCACCCCAGGGAGCTGTCCATGGGCAGGACTGGGATTAGAGGTGACAGCGTGAGGGATCTGGCCAGCTGCAGGGTGGGGGATGCTGCCAGAGCAGGCACTAAGGGAGCTGGCAGTGAGCAGCATGTGCCAGGGCAAGTCACTTTGTGCCATCCACAGTGGAAGGTCCTGGGGCAGCAGGTGGGGTCACGCTGTCTTCTCTGACCATCCCCTCCTTAGCTGGGTCTGGTTGTTTTGGCTGTGGACTTCTCTTGGCAGCAGGCCCTCTCATCCCCTTCCTCCCTACAACCCATCCAAGACCATCCCCATCCTTGCTGCAGCAGGACACAGGGAGCGCTTTCTGCCCTCCCTGCCCCTGCTTCTCTTTCCAAGTCATTCCCATTCTCTCAGCATGAATCCCATGTGTTGCATCAGCTCCATCACTTTGCTTTCCCCTTCTTGCTCACTTCTGATGGGCTGTCCTGCTTCCTTCATCCCTTTGCCCCAGCTTGTTTCTCCCCCTTCTCTCCACCAGCCTCTCTCCTGTGGGATTTTTATTCTCTCTCTCTCCCTCTCCTTCTCTTGCTGTCCTTGGCACCACAGGCAGGGACAAGTCCCAGTTCCTGATGGCTGAACCCCACCACTGCTGAGGAACTTGCTGCCACCTCGGCACAAACTGTGACTCTCTGCACTGGAGGTTTTTCCAGGCTGGGCAGAGCTGTACCTGCCTCTCTGGGGCAAGTGGAGCTCATGGGGGCCATGTCCCTGCCCTGGAGGGGAGTGTTTGGTGTGGAGTTAGTGCTGCCTGTGTGAGAATGTGTCCCCATCCTCTTGTGGCATCATGAGCTCGAGCACGAGGGATGCTCCTGGGGGGCAGGGGAATCGTCTTTCCCTTGCCTTGCCCTGTGGTCAGGGAGGGTTACCATGAAAGGGAAAGGGATTTGTGGGTGGCAAGGAGCTGCCACCACCACGGGAACATAAACCTCTCACCAAGACCCAGCAGAGAGCCAGAATGCCACCAGTTTAAGCTGTGACCATGCTCTGTGCACTGAGAGAGGCTCCCACAGGGCGTGTGCCACCAGGAGCATCTCATATACCATCTGGATGATGAAATACCCATTTTCAGCACCAAATAGGAGTCCTGGGGTATCCCAGGCACTGCACAGTGGTGTTCTCTTGGGCCATTAACAGGATTTTCACATGCCTGGGCTGAGCCAAGTCCAGATCTCCAATCCTGAGTGCTCCATCGCCTGCTTTTCTCCTTTCATGTAGATGATCCTCAATCAATACAGCAAGTGCTGACCTTAGAGGAACTGCAGGCACATCCCAATTCTCCTGTAATGTTAAAGAAACAATAATTATAAACACAGTTCTCTTTGCATATGTGTCCACAAAGATAATGCTGTATATACAGACAGAAAACAAGCTCATTAACAAGGTGGATATTGACTTCTATAAACTTGGATGAAAGTTCTCCTGTATAAGCTGAGTAGCAAAGATGAAGCAAAACAGAGGTAAAGACATTTTGCTCTCTTCAGGATGTGTATTTTTTTAACTAGGTTTGTCTTTTCATCTGCCTTAGTGCAGTGAGTTATGCACTTTTTAAAATTTACAGCTACTGCCTGGTCCAAGGCCGTGTTCTCGGCTGCTGATGACCTTGCCAGACTCTTCAGTGCTGGGGTTTCAGTTTCCGTGCTGGGTGTCTGCTGTGGGCTGATTTGTGATTTTTCTTTGTGTGCATGTTTGATTTCAGCTAAAACTGACCATTTCCAAGTAGGAGATGAGGTGAAAATATATTACTTTGCCCATGTGAAGTGAGTTAGAAAACTCTCTATTTCTATGTCAGTGGGAATTGCTGTTTTCTTCTTGCTTTGAAGCAAGGGCCTGAGATGTAAAGGGCTCCAGGAGTTTTGCCATTTGCTGTCCAGGGAGCATTTGTCCAGAGGAAATGCCCTCAAGGAAACTCTCAGCTGTATGTGATACGTGCTCTCAGCCCAGCTCCAGCACGGCTCCAGCTCCCAGCAGTGGGGAGAAACAATCTCAGTATCAGGAAAAGTATTGGGCCCCTCTTTTCCTTCTTGTACGCAGTGAGAACTATGGATTGAGTTCCTGCTAGGAGTTTCTTTGTTTCCCTCTGTGGTTTAATAGTGTTGGTCAGAGAACTTGCACCGTCACTGGTCACTCCAGCCTGTCTGGGGACTGAGGCAGTGCTGGAACTTTGCCAGGGTGAAGGGGGTGTGTTTGAAGGTCCAAGCAGTTCTTGAAGGGCTTTGTTGAATGGCTTTTCCATAGCTCTCACAACTGGTGTGGCTGTGGGTGGCAGGTCTTACAGGAAGGACTGCTTGCTAGAGTCCCCTCTGCACCTGTCCCAGGCACCTGGTAAGATCCAACTAATCCTAGTAATTTATGGGACCATTGCTGTTGTAGCTCCAGTGCTCCTCAGCTGGAATGTTCACACTGGAGCTCAAAAGGTGTAAAGAGACAGAGAAGCTGGGCCCTTGGCTGTCACCATCCAGGGACTTCTCTGGATCTCTGTGGAACCTGCACCAGTTTTGATCCATGCCAACATCTCTCTTCTGCCTCCTTTGTGCTCTGCAGCAGTGCAGACATCAGTCCATTCCCTCCATATGAAGCTGGAGGAGATTTTCCACTGCAGGGCTGCGGAGGAAACCACCAGTGTCAGTGGCTGGCCAGGTCCAACTGCAAAGAGCTTCTCTCTTTGGTGGGGCTTTCTGCTGGCAAAATACTCCCAACACCTCGAGGGCTGGATGCTGTTGGGTGCATGTGGTGGGAGAGAACAGAGATGTGGTGACCCCGGGTGCTTTCCCTCTAGGGAACATCCTGGAGTCAGAGAAGAGCTGCTCCTCCCTCAATTAGAGTCCCCCCAGGTTATGGTGACTTTCCCCTTCCACCTTAAACATACTTGTGCCTGCCCTCTCTCCCATGGGGTGGGCAACATCTTTCTTACTGCCCAGCACAGCCCTGGAGTGCACCCAGAGGCACAGGCTGAGAGTGAGAGCACAGGTCTGCATGATCTGCAAATCTCCTCATCCCTTGCAGGAAGGCAGGGAATGCTCTGCTTCCCCCATCCCCTCCCACAGGATGGAGGTATGCATGTCCAGAGCCATGGGGCAGGCTGGCCAGCGGAGGGGAGAAAAGGGAAGGTGTGTTGGGCAGTGTGGTCCGTCCTGCTTGTGGTCTGACCGTTTTTCCCCCAAAAAACCCTGAAACAAGCTTCTGTGGAGCAGCTCAGCCAGCTGCAGAAGTGCTTAGAGGGTGGTGTGGTGAGGGGGGTGTGGAGAAGGGAGGCAGGAGAGATCAATCTCGCTTCTACTGGGAAATGGATTCAAACTCCTGCTGTGTGTATTTAAGGAGACAAATGGATGTGGAGCCTGGATTTTTAGAAGACCCCTAGGACCTTGCTTTAATTCGAAAATTGAGTAATCTCAGCATTTGCTGTAGCCATGGCCTCCTCCTTGCGGCACACATGGCCCAGGCCATGGTGTGGGGGCTTGGTGGGGGACATGTCCCTATGCTGCTGGTCCCACTGGCCTCAGCAGGAGCCCAGAGCGTGGCTGGGACCCTGGCAGGGCTCTTGGAGGGAGCTTCTTCCCGTGCTGGGGGTCTCCAGCTCAGATGTCAGCTGAGGCTGGAGCAAAACTCCCCATCTTTTCTCCCCACCCCTTGTCAAGGAACCATCTCCTGCAGATCAGAGCACGGCCACCGCTGTCCACTTCAGGGTCCCCAGGCTGGCAGGGTGTTTTCAGCCAGGGTGAAAGGTGTCCCCGAGGCCATGGGCTCACTTTGACCCTAATCCAGCACCGATGGCCGAGCTGCTGGAGGCCAACAGCCCTCCCTGGTCACACACAGCTTCCCCGAAGCAGCCCCCGAAGGCTTGGGGAGCCAGAGCCAGGGATTTCTTTTTCCATTGCCAAAGCTGACAGGGAGCCTGGGCCAACAAGGACAGCGTTTTTGTGGTTGAGGTGAGTTTTTTTGTTTGGTCTGGGGTGTTTTTATTTGTTGTTGCTTTGTTTTAATACCTGCTAATTGGCCCTTGTCCTCCTCCTCTGGCCCTGGAGCATCGTGCTGCAGCTCCAGCCCACATCCAGCTCGCGTTTCCAGGGGAAGAATGGCCGCATTGTCGCGCTAGAATGGGGAGCTTTGTGCCGAGGTGTGAAAGCGGAGCCGGCTCCCCAGGACGGGGCTCGCTGCAGCGCAGAGGGCTTTGATTTCCCCCGCTGCCAGCTCTTTCAGTGTCCTCTGCCGCTCCCTCGGATCCCGTAAATAACAGAAGCCAGCGTGCTGCCCACTCTGGGTCCCTTCCAGCGCCCTGACCTTTGCAGCAGACCACTGATGTCCCTTGCCAGGATGAAGTGCTGGGGATGCTGCTCTCGGGGGAGAGGCAGCCGGAGGCAGGGAGGGTGTGAACAGCACAGGATGAGATCTCCTGCCAACAGCAGGAGGAAAGCTTCATCTTCCTTTGCTGTGAACCTGGAGCAGCCTCTCGGACACGAACTGCATGATCCTGGAAAGAGTCTCTGGCCTGGGAAATCCTTAGGTTTCCTCCCCTTATTTGTTTTCTCCCCTGCCCCCGTTCCAGAGGTGTCTAGGCTAAGGAGCGGCATTCATCGCCTGTGAACAGCACTGAGCGTTGCTGAAAGGGCATGGGAGGCTTTTCCTCCAGCCACCCTGCCATCATGGTAGCACCCTGTTCAGGCTGTGAAATCCCTTCTTGAGCCAAATCCTCCTCGGGTGGCCCCTGCCTGTGCCCAAGGGAAGGTGGTGGTGGCGTGCAGGCCCCATCTCCATCCTGCAAACAGGAAGGGACAGGATGTCTCCCTTTGCTGTCGTGTCCCTGGACACGAGATGGAGCCTGTCTGCTGGCATGGCTCAGCCTGCTTCCACTCTTCCTTCTCTCCCTCTGCATTGGGAAGAACAAAAAAGCAAGCGAAGACTGGGAAATCAGTGCAAAATCCAAAATGAACCAAAGTTCCAGCCTCCAGATCATCTCCGTTATCCGCAGCGCATCTCTGTCCAGCCTACATGTTCACCTGGGGTTGTTTTTTTGTCTCCCTGTATTTCCTTTTTTAAATTTTTTCCAGAAACAGAGATGTGCCTCCTAGACTCAATGAGCCAGATTTTCATATCACTGTCAGCCATGGAGAAGACCAGATATTCACAGATAAGCACCCAGCACATGCCCTTTCCAGTATCCCATCTGCAAACACCAGCCCTGTGGTGTGTGCTGAGTCCTGGAAAAACTGATCTGAAAGGTTCCTTCGTGTCCTATCCCTTTCTTCTCCTGGGATGTCAACAGAAAACCCACGGTCAGAAATAACTTAATAACTTAATAACTTAATGCTTCTCCCTCCATCAGCCAGGTCTAACAGAGGACAAAGGAAGTGTTCTTCTCTATTCTGTTGCAGAGTGTCTCAGCTATAAAATGGGGCCAAATGGCCTCCCCCTGAGCACAAATAATAACAGGAGAAAGATCCATATGCAATCGAGTGTAGGATAAATGTGCTTAGCTGATCGTTCGTTTCCCTAATATTTTTTTTATGAATAGGCTTAGCTTATGGTAAGATGGGACTTTATGGTCCTGTAAGTCTTGCTTGTGTCAAAACAAATGAACTAGCCATCCTAGGGGGGAACTATCAATCCAATATATGTGTGTGCATGGGTGTGGGGAATCAGACCTATTATACCTTTAAGAGCAAATTAGATGCTGTTCCTATGATTCATAAAGCTATATATCTAATGGCATGACTCGTCATCTAGAAAATAAACGTTTCGAGCCAGTTTCTCATCTCATAAATTTCCCCTCTGGCACCGAAGGACATAAACTAAATGGGCTGACTCACAGGGAAACAATACAATTTGGATACTTTTAAATGAAAGATAAAATTGCCTTAGGGCACAGAGGGGTGTTGGGGTCCCGGGGAGTGGTTGGCAAGTGCAGGACACTGCATTGGGGGCCACTGCCGTTCCCAGCAGGTCTATCTGCTCCTGGGAAGCCCTTCATGATTCCAGACCTTCTTGGGCCTGTGAAAACATGACCACCATGATGAAGTATCCAATGGAAGTGGTCGTGTTTGGGATGGACTTGTGTAGGTGCCGTCTCCCGGCAGGGAGGAGAGCGCTTGCTGAGCGTTTCTGAGCATGGCAGGGAACGACAGGAGATGTGGAGAGCCCAGCCCAAGGCAGGAAGGGAAGGTGGTCCTCAGCCACCAGAGATCAGGAAGGTCCCTGTGCATTCACTCCCACCTGAAGCTCTCCCAAAGGCTGCAGCTTCCCATGGGATGGATCTCAGCACCTTCACTGCATCCTTGTCCATCGCTCCGTCTTCCTGTGCCATTGGGCTCCTTGTTTGCATGGCAGCTGCCATTCCCCTCTTTCTGTGTGATCTTTCCCATTTCTGCTCCCCATCTATTTGTTCTTGATGCTTCCCCACCCTTCAACACACACTCCCCAGCACCAATGGGAAAATCCCGGAAACCACTGGCTCAAAATTCCACTGGAAAGCAAGAGAAGTCAAGAATCATAGAATCATTTAGGTTGGAAAAGACTTCCAAGACTGAGTGCAACCTTTAACCAATCACCCCCTTGTCACACCACAGCACTAGTGCCACATTCAGTTGTTTCTTGAACACCTCCAGGGTTGAGGACTCTACCAATCTACCCGAGCAGCCCCTTCCAATGCCTGACCACCCTTTCAGTGAAGAAATTCCTCCTGATGCCCACCCTGACCCTCCCCTGGTACAGCCTGAGGTCGTTCCCTCTCCTCCTGTCCCTGTTCCCTGGCAGCAGAGCCCGACCCCCCCCGGCTGCCCCCTCCTGTCAGGGAGTTGTGCAGAGCCACAAGGTCCCTCCTGAGACCCCTTTGCTCCAGGCTGAGCCCCTTTCCCAGCTCCCTCAGCCACTCCTCACATGATTCACTCTCCAGACCCTTCCCCAGCTCTGTTCCCTTCTCTGGACCTGGTCCAGCCCCTCAATGTCCTTCTTGTCATGAGGAGCCCAGAACCGGACGCAGCACCCGAGGTGTGGCCCCACCAGTGCCCAGCACAAAGGGGCAAACCAGGGGCAAGCCCTGGCAGCCTGGCTCTCCCAGCCTGGCCTTGACATGAGTCAGGACAGAGGCAGGAGCCGGCACGGGCGGCCGTGCTCCCGGTAACCCAGTGAGGGGGTGGAGGTGTGCTCGCCGTAATGAGCGCAACATCCATCCCCTAACCTCGTTTGTGTGAAGGGTGACACAAGGCAGATGACAGCTGGGTACCTGCAGGATCTAATTAAAATGTATGTGAGGCTGGGCAGGCAGAGCAGAGGGGATTGCTCATGCAGCTCGTGCTTAACAGCAGGAAGAAGAAAAACAAGGAATTGACTACTGGATTACTAAAAGGCACGGATGGGGCAGGTCGGGTTTCTTCCCTAGGATGGGGATGGGCAGGGAAGAGCTGGGTTAGGGGACAGGGAGAGGTGTGCAGAGTGACAGGGGTTGGGGCTGGGGGACAGCGGAGCAGTGTGACAGTGCAGCTCTTCCCGCCATCACCCACATCTGTCTTCACGCACAGCGCCTGTCTGTGCACACAGGTACCCTCAGCAGAGGGTATTTATCTTGCTTCCCAGGGAGAGCACATGCTTCCCCATCCATCTGCACACATCCTTTGCTGTTCCTCTCCCGCACGGACCCACCGCTCTCTCTGCAGACGTGTGTCTGCATCCATTTATCTGGGTGTCAGATAAACTCCTCTCTTCATCCCTCTCTCCAATTACTTTGGATGCCCTTTCCAGCCCAGCACTTCAATTACATTCTAAAGAACAGAGTAAAATAACGTCACATTTTTCTCTCTTTCACGTGTTCGTTCCTTTCTTGGGTTTTGGGGTTTTTTTTTTTCCATTTTTTCCATCTGGAACAGTCCCATTTTGTAAATGCCTGGAAGCAGAAAATTTTGCAGACGCGAGAGCCTTGAGGCACCTTGTAAAAGGTGCTGGGGGCATTTGGGGAGAGCGACAAAACCCCAGACAATGGGAGCCCTGACGTCAGGCTCTATTTATACCTCCTCCTTTCAGAAACCTCCCTGGGATGGCGCTTTTCCTAGAGCTTTCTGCTCAGTGCTGCAGCCTGAGCTGTCCCTGTCCTCCTCAAAGGGCACAGTTTTATTTCTAGGCGTACCCTGGCAGCACAGGCCATATCACCAGGGCCAGGCTTCCGCAGGCAACTTTTCGTGGGAGGAACAGTGTTGCCACAAGCAAGGCTGCTATGTGTGGATGAGGGCCTGTGAAGGTGTTTCAGCTTCAAAATGTGCCTCTTGAAAGGTCAAAAGCATTACAGAGCTTTGTTTTAGTGGCTGGTGTTTTGGTGTTCTGATTATTCTAGATGGGCATTGTGGCTGTGCAGGGTTGGGTTGGATGTTGGCTCTGTGTGTGTGAAGGAGAGATGTTTTTGAAGCAGGAAGTTTAATTACAGGCAAAGGGTAGTGGGAGAAACCACCATAAATCCACGTGGTCCAAACTACAGCAGGGTATGGAGTGAGGGAAACCCCATCCTGCAGTGTGGGGTCTGACACTGAGCACCCTGAGCTGCGGGATGAGCACCGCAGAGACCCTGAGGGCTTAGACCTGGAGGGCTTTGGGAATTCTGACCACAGTTACTATTCCAGGGATTCATTGGTATTATTAGGAGCAGTCAGGGTGGCTCCTGGAGACATCTTGCAAGTATTTTCCAGGTTTTATTTTTTCCTTCCAGATGCTGCTGTTTTGCTTGCAAGTGTTCCTTAGACAAGTGAATAAAGCAGCAGTTTGCTTGCAGGAGGGCACTTTGTGTGCATAACAAACCCGTGAGAAGGATGGAAGTGGTGTGTGTTGTTGGGAATGTAGGAATTACTTTATTCTCAGGGGGACAGAAACAGCTGGGCAGAGGGCCACGGGGAAGAGTGGAAGTTTCATTGTGCACAGCAGCAGTGTGCAGGTACTGTGTGTATTCACCATCACAGAGGGATTTATGTTTGTGCTTCTTCAGGCAGCTCAGTCCTCCCCCACAGGAGATCCCCATTCCCACTCCAAAAGCATTCAGGGATGAACCAGCATCTCTCAATACATGGGAGTTAAACACAGGGAGGTGAAGGGCCATGGCCAGGGCCGTGCAGAGAGGCCATGGCAAAGCTGGGGAGGACACACCATCCCATCCCATCCCATCCCATCCCATCCCATCCCATCCCATCTCATCTTTCCTGATCCCAGGGCTCCGCACGCTCCCCCCGATGCTCAGCACCGTGGCTGAGCCGCTGGCCAGATTTCCCTGAGCCTTTAGCACACATGTTCACTCTTTTTGTTCTCACATCAGGCCTTCAAGGGAGCCCTGATGAGCTCATACTGGTGCTCTGGGAAAGGTGATGTTATCGAAGACTGGTGCAGGTGCGACCTCAACGCCTTCGATGAGAACGGACTCCCGAACTGCAGCCCTCTCCCTCCGCCTGTGTACGTATCCCTGTGAGCCCTCCACGGGTCACCAGCCCCTTTCCTGTGGGTTACAGCCCCCCAGAACCACCCCATTTCCCGGGGGCTTAGCCCATGGGCACCTCCTTCTGCACCCTTGGGCCTGGGGGCTGCAGTCCTGCCCTCCTCGCTGTGTGAGTGATGTCTTTAGGATATCCTGGCTCTGGCTGTGGCCCTGGAAGGTTTCCTTATAGATTTTCATCACCTGATTAGCAGGGCTTGTAGAATGGGATTTCAAATGCTGAAAGAAATGGAATTACAGTGCAATTCATTGTGGCTTGTCAGAGCAAGAGCAAATCAGGAGCA
>VZRR01004434.1:651882-736882 GCA_013398015.1 Oreocharis arfaki | reverse complement strand
AGAGAGATAAAATTCCTTCCCTGAGGTCACAAGAGCAGTGAATTAATCTCAGCATGAGACCCTCAGCATGGGGCAGTACTCACCTCTGAGGGCAGAGAAAAGTGCAGGTCCTGGATTCCCCAGCTTTGTGCCTGGTCCTGTGCTCGCTCCTCTGTCAGGATCCTCAGGCTGGCCACTGAACCAATCTGCACCTCCCAGTCTTTCCCCACCACTGGGGTGAGCAGCCCTGGACCTGAGCACAGCACATGCAAGAGCCGTGTCCTTGAGCAGGAATCCACCTCCTCCTGCTGTCCTTCAGGATCAAAGTGGGTAGCACTGGGGAGATGCAGAGGAAGGAAGCATCACCTGCTGTCCCTGTGGCTGAGGGTGACAGCGGGTCTGAATGAGGTGTTGTCCCAATGCACTGCTGGCTCTGTGCTGCTGATGGCAAATCACTGAAGGATTGGGAGGCTCTGCCTCTCTCCCAGCCCTTCATCTTCTGTCCTGCTCTGTGTAGGCTCCCACGCTGTGGTTTTGCCTCTTTTCTTTGGTACTTCACAGCTCAGTGTGTGCTGACAGCTGAGTCAGGGCAGCTGGGGACGTTGTGGGGTATTGGCTGAACAAAGTGTACCACAAACAGGCAAAGAGCTCACCTGCTTCTGTACAGCACTTGGGGTGCCGTGTGCCAGCAGGACAGGTGAGGTCTCAGCAGAGACTCCCAGGCTTTATTATCTCTGGTGACACCAAGGGATCCTGGCCGCCCTGGGGTCTTTTTGCCAGGGCAGTGACCACGTTCATAAGAAGTAGCCCTCATCCAGAACAGCTTGGAATCCTCAAAGAAAGGAGGAGAACAGGAATGCAAGTCTGCTGAGTGATCCTGTTGGAGACCTCAGAGCAGGAGAATGCAGGGTCTGGCAGCTTGCTCAGAGCCCCCTCCTGTACTGGGGCCCTCAATACACAGAGCTGTGGTGTGGAGAGAGCCAGCAGGTAACCTGGGAGGGTGTCTGGACAACAGGCAGGGCAGGAAGATGTGCAGGAGTTCGGGGTATGGTTATATAAAGCTTGTGCACATCACCACGCCGGCGATACAGACTGCTCTGGAGCAGAGCTGCTCTGCAGAGGAGCCTGTGCACAGCATCGTGTCTATAAAGGAAAGCCAAAGAGGTCAACCCAGAAGGCTGAGTGTTTTGTACACTCGCAAGTTGTGCTCTGAATTGAGGCTCGGGAGTGTCTTATTTATAACTTTACTCGGCAGTGTGGAGCGTGGCGGTGACGTATCTGGGTGGCTGGGGATGTATGGATATAGCTATGGCAACCAGCTCTTCCAGACACTCTCCTGTGTGCAAGCTGTGCTGCCACTGCCGTGTGAAAACCAGGGAGGCTGGGAGAAGAGGAGGAAAAACTCTGGCCAGAACAAATACTGTTCCTGTCAGGAGGTAGCCAGTGCAATCTCCATGCCACCACGTTGCACTCCTATTATAAGCCTTAGAATCATCTTTAACAGTGCTGACTGGCAAACTGGGCACCACAGAGCACAGCAGGAGCAGTTGACTCTGCCCTTAGGAAGCTGTAGGAGCTTGAGGTCCAGCCAGGAGCTGGACGTGAACATTGCCCCTGCCTCTTCTGCAGCTAACACATGGCTGAAGATGTTTTCAACACCCAGAGTGCCCTTCTTGAGTGCTGAATCCACTTCACTTGTTAGCAGAAGGAAAGATGATTCAAAAACAAGCCTTTGAAGTGAAGGTCAAGGTTTTGGATGCTGCTTCCTGGGATGTGTTGTGTAATAGCACCAAGCAAGTGCTTAATTTTGGCCATTACCCTCGCTGTAAAGCTCTGATTTCTCTCTCCCTGGGACAGCTGTAGTTATTTCCACCTACCAGTGTCATTTTTGTATCCTGGAAAGCAGAAGGGAGGTGGAGGGTTCTCAACTCTCAATTACGGTTGAGTCAGTTGCTGAAAAATTTCATTAATTCACATTTCCATATGGTTGTTCCAGGGTTTTTTATTTTTATCTGCCCAGATGCCTTTTGGCCAGAACTGGGCATTATCTTTGCTTTCTCCCAAATCACTTTATAGGTGGAGACCTGGGACCGTCTGCCCTTTTCCTGCTGTCTGCAGAGGATGGAGCAGCCTGGCTGGTGCCACGAGTGTGTCATGCACTTCAGGAGCACCGTGTTTGCCAAGGGCTTTGTGCTGTCTGCTCAGAGCTGCCTCTCCCTCAAGGACAGCTGTAGATGCTGCCTTGTAGCTAAGAAGGCTCTGAACTTCTTACATGGCAGTTAATGAGGCCGGTCGTGGAGTTTTTTTACCAGTCTGTAATTTTATCCTCTAGGATTAAGTTTCTCCTGATCTAGAAGAGTCAAGGCCACAAATCCATCTTGTCAGAAAGCATCAAAAGCCAAGGCTGCTAACACAGCCAGGCGGATCACGGCATGTGAGTGCAGAGCAGTGGAACTTTTTCATAGGAGCCTTTATTGACTAGACAGGCTTTTTTAATCAATAAATTGTGGCTGGAATTTGGAGGGAAGCTCAGTCTATGTTTGCAAATCTGGTGCTTGGCAATGCAGCCCTGAGCTATGTGGAAAATACAGGCTCTGGGGCATCTGTGGATGCAACACAACCTGCTCTGGGAGGAAACTCAGGCATTCTCACTGAGCAAAGAATCTGGGTCTTCCCTTTGGATGGGCTCTGAATGACGCCCAGGCTGGGATCCTCTGCCAGGGTAGGATCTTCGTGGAGATTTTGCGTGTTGCTCTCCTTCTAGCCTAAGGCTGGGATGATACCCTGAATGGGATGGGGAATCTGCTTTCCAGTCCTCTGGCTGCAGTTGAGGTTTCCCATGCATTCAGTGTTGTCAGGTGGCTGAAATACAATCCAAAAAGTTAGCTAGTGTCCCTCCACGCTTCTCTGGAAGGAAATCAGGATGGAAAAGGGGTCCAAAGAGGCACAAAGACTGCCTTGGGACAGCCTATTCTGTCCTGCTTGAAACCTCTTGGCCCCAGCACAGGAGGTGCTCTGAGGACATTGCTGTTGTCCTGGGCTGCGATCGTGTCCAGTGCCTGCTCTGTCCTGCCAGCATCAACTCTGCTCTAACCCTCGCCATTCCTCAGGCACATCCCTGTTCAGTGGCATGTGGTGGCACCAGCCCTTCACCTCTGCCTCTCCCAGGCTGGGCTGGGTACACTGTGTGTCTTGAGAACCATTATCCCCTGCTCACCAAAGTGATGGGGGCTCCTCTTGTTGGGCAGTGGCTCAAGGTGGGGCCTGTCATCTATTCCCCGTGGTGCTCCAGTGTGAGGGAAGTTCAGTAAAAATGCAGAGGGATTAATCCTGCGTCAGGGGATTTGCCAGTTAAAATATCTGCTCCTCCTGCAGGTTTCATATGATACAAGAGAGACCCTCCCCATCTCCCCCGTGACCCCTTCCCAGTTTGTTCAGCTTGCCAGGGATTGAGATCCAGCTCTTAGAAGTGAGAGGGGAGCTGGGTCTAGGTTACATTTCATGCTGTTTAGATAGGATAAACCTTTCCTCCCTGTAATTGGGTGATTGGACTTGTGAGGTTTCCCAGATATTAATCTGGAGACCCTAGAGGGGGTCAGATTAGGTTATGGAGACATAATAGGAAATACTGCTCTGGCTAGTTTGGGTTATGGGGGATTGGGTGGATATTCTGCAGCATTCCCCTGCTCGGTTCCCACTGATGGGGCCTTCGTGGTGGGGTCAAGGAACAGCCTTATCTCGGCATCGGCTTGACTTGGTCTTTGCTGGGAGTGACTCTGTGAACTCTGCCCACCCCTGTAATCCTGCTCTTCCAGAGGACAGGCCCATGACCCCTCCTTTGGCGAAGGGAGGGGTGGGTGGTGCGGATCTGCTGCTGCTGGGGCTCGTTCACAGGGGAGAGGGCATCTTTTTTCAAATGGGTGTCAAGTCCCCAGGATCCTTGGGATAGAAAAACCTTTGTATTCTGAAGTGGCATTGTTTGGACCAAGTGAGATCTTCCTCGTTGCTCACTCACATGGTGCCAGTAGTGGGGAGGGGGTTGATGCACTCCAGAGGGGATTGTTCAGTGGGCATTTAAGTGCATGTGCCCCTCTGTCCTGTGTGAGAGATGTATTTGAGGAAGGGCGTCCTGTTAATCCAGTCAGAGCCAGTGGGATGAGCTTGTCCCTGTGGCCAAAGAAGTGTTTTGGAGCTGTTCTGGTGAGGGACCCTACACTGAAGCAGCATCCCGAGGTGTCCTGGAGAAGGGACACCCACCACATTTGTGCTGCGGAGCTGTTTGTTCTGTGGGTTAAAACCCCCTCCCATTCCTGCTGTGTTCTCCTCCCGTGCTTGGGAGCAGCCCTGCAGAGCTGCTGGACACAAGTTCTGCTGAGACAAGCCTGGCTCCAGGCACCAGTCTGCAACACTCCTTCCAGCCCTCCTTTCTTTTTATTAACAGTGAGATGACAGATAGGGGATGGTCATTAATTTAATAAAAGATGTTTCTGATCACGACTACAGAAGCAAGACCCTGAGGTTTTCCATGGTGGTCTGATGACTCACCCTGATGAAACAGGGTGAGGCTGGGAAGGGAAATACCTCACTGGAGCTTGGAGTATGGCAGTGGCTCTTCCCACAGAGCAGCCAGGCTCTTACAGTCATTCTGCCATCCTTGGCTGGGCTGTCCTAGGGACTGGCCTTCCCAATGGGATGATTACCCCTACTGGGAA
This sequence comes from Oreocharis arfaki, assembly GCA_013398015.1. Lineage (NCBI taxonomy): Eukaryota > Metazoa > Chordata > Aves > Passeriformes > Paramythiidae > Oreocharis > Oreocharis arfaki. Next base: position 732,191 of record VZRR01004434.1, on the reverse strand, counting down.
GAGCTGGATTTCAACTCCCAAGATACTTATTGACCCAGTGCAGCTGGGTGAGCCTCACTTCCTGTTTCCCTGGTGCCAGCCCTGAACACCTGCCTGGGGTGATGGTGGAGTCAGGGAATGTTGAGGTGTGGTTGAGGGACCCCATTCCCCGCCACCCCCTTCATGGCACAGTCAGGAGGGCAGCGCAGGCTGTGCTGTGAGAGGAGAGCTTGTACAGTATCACAGATAATACCTGGCTTTCCTTTATCCTGTCTGTCATCTGTGGCAATCAATAAATCCCACCAACTCCATTGTTCAGATTGGGAATGTGAGGCACTCAGCCGTAATGGCCAAAAATCACGTGTGGACTGTAAATCCAGAAGAGCCAGTTAAGAGCAAGGGCTCTAAATTCATGCACAGTTAACAGTTACTTCTAGGGCTCTCAAGCCCTAGAAGTTCACACTTGGCTGCAGATTTTTTTCAGATCTCAGTTGCCAGTTCCTGTAGAAAGCCTTGGAGTTTGTTGTGGTGGATGGGGAGTGTCACACACAGGTGGATGTGGCTGTCCTGCTGGGACACAGTGAGCAGGAGTGATAGCCACCCCCAGGCACCAAAGAAACCATCGTGTCTGCCCCATCCTGGTGCTGAGCTTTCATGAATGGGACGTGGCCACCCCATCTGCCTGCCCTGGGGTGTGCCAGACCCTCTGGGGGGGCTGCAGGGACTGTTTCTCCTCAGCATCCTGACTTGGTTGTGGGTCTTCCCACAGCCTGGTAGCTGATGGAGCTTCCTCTGATGGATGCCCCCAGGATGGTGGGATGCTGTCTGTAAGCACAACCCTGTCTCAGCACCCTCCCCTCTGGGGATAAAGGCATGAGACCATTGTCTCCTTTTTTAAGTTAAGGGGCTTTCTTTGATATCTCTCAGACCTTCTCCAGTCCTCACAGCTGAGCTCAGAGAAGCAGCAGTAGATGCTTAAAATTGGGTGCCGCAGCCCTCAGACCTCAAGAGTGGCTGTGCATTCCCTTCCCAGGGAAGCTGGGAGGATTTCTGGTGCCGGCTCTGCCTGGCCCCACCTCCCTGCCTCCCTGCTCCCTCCTGTCCCCAGAGCAATGAGGCTTGTCAGGGCTTCTTGGGGACTGGAGAGAGGGGTGTGAGAGCCGGAGAGATGGCCTGTCATGGCAGTGGAAAGCCACCAGTTGCTGGGATAGTGCCGGAGGTGGGTGTCTGGACACGGCTCCAGCTGTGTGAGTGTCAGCTGCTTGGCATCTGCCGTGTCCTCCACCTGCAAACAGCTGGAATGTCTACGGCAACACTGCACTGGGACCAGCCCCGCTCCGGGTCAGCCAGCTCCCCTCAGCTCCCGGCCCTGGGCTCATCCTGCACCCTGCGTGCTGCAGGGAGGGTGCTCTGCCCTGGGGTTCCCCACACAGCTGAGATCTGAAAAATCTGCAGCCATGTGTGAGCTTCTGCGGCTTGAGAGCAGCCAGCACAGTAACTGTTAACTGTGCATGAATTTAGAGCCCTTGCACTTAACTGGCTCCTCTGGATTTTGGCCATTACTGCTGAGCGCCTCAGTTTCTCCATCTGAACAATGGAGTTGGTGAGATTTATCAGTTTTCCTTCTCTGAATGGTCAGTGGTGGGCACAGGGTGCAGTGGGCACAAAAGCTGGGCAGCAGAGCTGGAGATGGGAAATGCCTTCTTCCCTGCCCCTGTGCTCATCCTCAAGCATGTGATGGGTTTGATGGGTTCTCTTTACCTGCCAACACAGTCATAAAACCGTCCAGATCTGTCCATAATCCTGTTAGAGCCTTTGACTCTTGCTCCTGTGACTGCCAGCAGCTCTAATTACGGAAACTCGTGCTGGTAATTAATGACTTGGTTCATCCTCAGTGGCACCAGTTTTACACGTGCAGCCCTATTTCCCCCACACAACGATTTGCGTGAGGGGGAAATAATCCCTGTTACAAACCAATAGCACAGAAGTGTGGTGCTGGCATTGTGCCTCCACCTGGCCCTTCTGCATCCTGTCCATGCCTTCACTCAGCTCCCCCTGGCCTTTCATCTCCAGGAGAACAACCCTAATTGCCACACGCTCTAATTTTGCTGCACTGTATCCCATAAATCACTTGGACGCGCGGAGCATTTTCCTGCTCCTTAACAAAAGGAATGGGATTTTCTCCTCTGCTGCATGTTTCACAGGTGACTAATTGCATCAAGGCACCTTTGAAGGAATGACTTCATCAATTGCTCATCCTGCAGACACATTGCTGGTTTTGTATGCCTGATCAGAATCCTGCATTTATTAGGATTAATTTATTCTCCAATCATTTTTCATCCACCACAAGGACAGGGAAGTTGAATGATGTTACTTGCTCAGCTACGTAAGCACGATTTCTTGCCTCATTACTGAGCCTGAGATATTTTTGCTACACACTGAAACTTCTCCAAATGAAAATGAGTAATGTTACATCTCGGAGAGGAGTGCTCCCAGAACACTGGAGAAATCAAGTTATTTCAGGGTGCCTACAAATTGGCTTTGGGTCTTCATCATCCTCCTTTGTAATTTTGCCCCCCTCCATTAGTTGTGGGGCCCGTCTGTGTGAGCAATAGCACCTCTTGGGCTTCAGACTGAGGGAGCCAGGGGTGGGTAAGAGGATGTTTCTCCCAACTAGAGACCTTCCAAAATGAGGGGTTCTTGCTGTCCTATGGAAACAGGCTCAGAGAGCTGGGGTTGTTCAGCCTGGAGAGGAGAAAGTTCCAGGGAGCCCTTCCAGTACCTAAAGGGGCTCCAAGAGAGCTGGAGAGGGACTTTGGACGTGGGCTGGGAGTAACAGGACAAGGGGGAGTGGCTTCAAACTGATGGAGGTCAGGGTTAGATGGGATATTAAGAAGAAATTCTTTATTATGAGGGTGGGGAGGCCCTGGCACAGGTTTCTCAGAGCAGCTGTGGCTACCCCTGGATCCCTGGAAGTGTCCAAGGCCAGGCTGGACGGGGCTCGGAGCTGCCTGATATGGCGGAAGGTGTCCTTGCCCATGGCAGAGGGTTGGAAATAGATGATTTTTATGGTCCCTTCCAACACAAACCATTCCATGATTCTATAATTTTGTAGGTTAGCAAATCCTTACGAGGCTGCAGGAGACACTCTGGGTGCATGGCTGGGTGCAGGGTGTGGCAGTGTGGAAAGGGATGCAGTGAGCACAGGCTGAGCATCTCCAGGGAGGAGGATCTGTACCTGCTGGGGACAGGGAACAGTAAACACAGGCAAATTCACACTTTTCTTAAAGGCTGTGGTCAAGTTTTTGTGGGAGTAGTGGCTGATAACAACTGCCAGAAGACCTTGACTCGGCACCTAACCTCCCACCCCCATAAAGGCTCGCCTTTTGGGAAGAACGGACCTTGTTTGCATCCAGGCAGGAATTTTGCCTGTGCTACTTCCAGTCTGCTGTTCATCTGCCCTTAACTCATTGCTGGCCTCAGCAAGTGTCTGGGGGTGGATTTTGCAGCATAGTTTATGGACCAAATGGGGTTGTTTTGGATCAACGCTAGGTTTAAGACTGGTTTGGGGCAGGTGTGGCAATGCTGGGGAGCCTCACCTAGGCGCTGTGCTGTGCTAGGGTGAGGAGGTGCAGGAGAGAGAAGCACTGATAGCAGATAACTTCCTTCTGTTTTACTGGGAAGAGGTGCACCAAGGCACCAAGGGGCTGGGAAACGGCTTGTGCAGTGCTGGGGAGCTGGGTTTGGCAAGAGATCAGAGAAAAGCAGGTGATGGCTTTGGAGAGGGTGGAGAGAGGACCTGGGAGACACACCAGAGCCTGGAGCTGTACAGGGACATGCTTATTTTATTTTGCCACAGCGAGCTGGCAAGGTCTCAGCTGTTTCGATGGCAAACCTGCTGTCCTGTGGGATGTCCAGCCTCGGTCCATGTCACCTGTAATGGGACTGGCTACAGAGCCCTGATCCCCAGCTGGCACCGAGCTCTGCAGCCTCACTCTCCCTCTGGCCCCGTGGTGGGGCTTGGGTTGGGGTGGATGAAGAGGGGTGGGGGTGGACAAAGAGGGGGTGAAAAAACGTGCCGGGGAGCAGCAGGAGCTGGTAACTGTGGGTCTTTGCCTACAGAGGGGGCTCCTGCACTGCCCAAGGCCATCAGGGCTGGGAAGGCAGGAGCAGGGATGCAGCGGCTGCCAGCTGACCTTTCTCAAACAGTTCATGGGTTTCCAGAGCAGCCGAGGTGTCAGCGGTGTAGAGCAGTCACAGCTTCCCAGTCGCTGGAGGAGGAAGGCAGGGGGCACTCGAAAGGGGAGGAAAAGGCTCCGTCCTGCAAGGGTGGAAACCTCCCAGCCCGTTAACTGTTTCTCCGCGGAGAGCCATGGAAAGCAAACAAGGGGCTGCTTTTCTCCTGTGCCAGCTCGCCCACTCCCATCCTTTCTGCCCTCCTCTCTTCTGTCCCTGTCTCCCTTTCCCTTCCTTTTGTAAAGGCAGGGCCTGCGAGAGTGAGGGTTTGGGTGGAGAGTCAGCTCAAGCCCAGCAGCCCTGCCCAGAGCAGCGTGCTGGGAAGCAAATTCTGCCTCGGCACCCGGAGCCTCGGCGTTGTGTCTGTGCACAGAGCCCTCTGCTTTGACGAACCCTCTGCAATCAGACTTAATTAGTAGGCAGGGACCCACAGAAAAACCTCTCCCGGCCCTTTCTAAGCAGCGTGTAGCGGGGTGCTCAGTGCTGTCAGATCTGCCTGAAAGCACGTTTGTCTCAAGCCGGGGAAGGGGCCGAGTTGTTCTGCGACAGCCTAAAACTGAGACACTTTCCCTCGCAGATGACAAAGCTCGGGAGTAAATTAGCAGGCAGAGTCTGTGAAAGGAAATGTTTCCTTAAACGTTTCCATAAAAGCTAATTGGCCTGTAAGAGCAGCATACCTGTGGGCTGCTGCCTCCCGGGGTTCAGGGCTTGGGGAATCTATTCCTGGCTCGACTAATAATTTTCAGTGTGACTTTGAGTGGGTCATTTCAGTTCTTTGTGCCTTGGTTTCCCTCTCTCTGAAATGAGGAGAATACTCCCTTCCAGAGCACTGATAAGGTTTAAGTACTAAAATTTTATTGCGCCGTTGAAGATCCTTGGCAAAGGGATATTATGCAGATAGAAGGTTAATGATGATGATAGGGAGAGAATAAAAGAAGAAATTGCTGTTTTATTTTTATTTTGTTCTTTAAATGATGTTTAATAGCCAGTTTTCAATTGAGGAATAAAACCCAGTCCCCTGTGACCACCAAATTATCTTGCAAATGCTGTTTTTTGCCTGCTCTTAAAGCTTGCAGAGAGAATGAGGAGCCGTTCTCCTTCTCTCTGCTCGTAGGAGCAATCAGCAATTTTCTCAATTAGGAAGCTTGTCTGGATTCCTGGAAAATTGAGGGAGCTTCCCAAGAGTCCTCCACGCAGTGTCGTGGGTCTGTTCGGGGCTGGTGGTCCCTGCTGGGACCAAGCATGGTGTGTGGTGGGGCAGCTCCTTGCCCATGGCCTGAGCGGCTGGAGGGACCTGCCCGAGGTTTTTCAGTAGGTCAGGCAGGCCAGGCAAACAGGACTTTACCTCTGCCAGAGGGAATTAAAGGCTGAACTGAGCCATTACCCCCACAAATTCACCCCACGCCTTTCCAGAAGAATTTCTGGGCAAGCACATCCCACCACTGTGATGACCCGGAAAGCCGAGGCACCCACTGCAGAGCCCGTGGGTGTCTGCAACGATGCTGAGGGCTGGGAGGGATCCCTGCAGGGTGGGTGCCCACCAGTCCCTCTGTGACCCCATAGCCCTGCCCACGGTGCCTGGCAGCACCACTGGCCACCCCAGTTTGTCGTCCTCACCACGGCCACCGTCGGCTGCAAATGTCAACCACAGCAGAAGCCGGCGCAGTCTGCGGCCAGGCCTTTGCTTATTTATTCCTTTTTTCATTTGTTTCTTTCACAAACATCAGCTATGTGAAGAATGGCGTGTTCGTCACCCCGGACTGTTACAAAACTTAAGGTCAAATTCGTGGTATAATTGTGGCTGGGGAAAAGGACAATATACATGTGTTGGTCCCTGGTGGGTGAGGCGTGGGGGCTGGAGGATGCTGCCTCCTGTTTTTCCACTGGATGAGGGTTTCCTGTCCTGTCCAGCCATGGGGTGGAAGCTGCATCTGAAGATGTGCTCATGGCGCCTGTGCTCGCTTTTTCCTGCCAAGTTCCACTCTGGAGAAATACTCAGTGAGATGTGGCTTGTTAGGGAAGGTAATAGCTGTTGTTTGGCCAACTGATCTACCTGGAGAAGAAAACAGGGATAACAGGACCAGGTTTTGGACACATAGTCCTCTGTTAGTCAGCAGCTAATCCCAAACACCATTCCCCTACCCCTCCTCATGCTCCAGTGGCTCATTTGGGAGGTGTGAGACCTCTGCCCACTTTGCCTGTCTCCTCACAGGTGATCAGATCCCTCTGGCTGCCTGCACAACCCAGTGCTGTCTCCCCATGGAGGCTCTCACTTTCAGAGCTCTGGTACCTGTTCACCATCTGCCCACACCAGGAGCTGAGGAACTGAGAACAGGAGAGCTTGGGGCTTTGTACTGGCTCTTTTCTGGGGGAAGAATCCCACCCCTGTATTAGGATCATGGAATAGTTTGAGTTGTAGGGGACCTTCACAGACGATGTAGCCCAATTCCCCTGCAGTGAGTAGGGACACCTTCAGCTAGACCAGGCTGTTCAGAGCTCCATCACACAACCTAAAGAGTTGGTCCATCCCTTTTCCTCTTTGATATTGACCTCTTTAATATCCCTGAGTTTCTTCTCAACACTTTCAGTTTAATTACCTACACAACAGGCTCCTACACAAGGATCCTCTCACAGTGCCCATCTCCTCACATGTTCTCTCAAAGCTTCCTCCTGAAGCTTCCATGTGTACACGCAGCCAGTTTTCTCTTCATCCTTGTGCCCTTCTCCCTCCTTCCTCTGTCTCTGGATTCTCCAGGCTGTGGCTGGGAGGGGTTCAGCTCAAGGTGCAGGGTCTGTGCTGGGGAAAGGGGCCGTGTTCCTCTTAACCCTCCCACCTCAATAAATACCGTTGTGGTAAATTTGTTGAAGACATGAGTTGATTGTTTTTTCGTTTGGTTGTTTTTTTCCATCTGTGTCTGAACTGTGATGGTGACAGTATTCCACAGAATATTTCGAATTGGAAGGGACCCATAAGGATCATTGAGTCCAACTCCCTGAAGCAGGACTTGTCTGCTCATATGTATGCATATAAACCCTCTCCCAACAGGACCCTGGTCTCTCTTGGGACCTGCAGGATGAAACAATCAATACCATTGCCCAGAAAAAGGTCACGTTGCATTTTACAAAGTAAAACTCCTCTTTGTAAAGAACAGGAGCTCGGTCTGTCTCTCTGGTTAAGAGCCAGGCTGCAGGCTGTTGCCAGAGGAGCTGTTTGGGTGCTTGGTTTGTGTGATGGATGATGGGGAAAGGCTGAAGACGGAAGTACCCACAAGGTGTGGGTTTGCCTTCTGCCCCCCTGCAGCCTTCCTGCCTTGCTCTGGGTCCTGGTGCTTATGCATATCAGTGATAAACCCAGCCCTTTTTTGACCTTAAGTGATGTTTTAGGATTTCCTTTATTTGTGGACCTTGCCTTGGCCTTCTGTCACTATTTGTCTCTCCAAAAAAAGGATTCTGCTCTTTCAATTTCTGCATCCGATTTGTAGGGGGGGATATTACCAATGGGGGTCAGTAAATAGCTCATCTGACTTCATAACACTTAGCATTTAGATAGTGCTTTCCACTGCCATAGCCCTCTGCAAACTCCCAGTAATCCTCCCTGCACCCCTCCAGTTAGGTAAGTATAACTAATCCCAAACAAATAGCTTCAGTGTGGAACTAATGTAGAGAATGCATAAGAGTAATTTAAGGTCTAAAAGAAAACTAGCGGGTAATCTCGCAGCAAAATTAGGAAAAAAGGGCAGAGGGAAGGAAAAAAAAAAGCCCAAGTTATTGAATGTGAAAGTTAAATCAGACTGGAATATGTTGTTAATTTGCATTTCAAGTAGCTGTGAGAGGCTGTAGATATTACAACTACTTAGTGTAGGCTGTTTGGAAGTATGAAATACATCAAAGCTCCCGTAATATGTAAAATAATAAAATGCAAAATGCCCTCAGGTTTAGCCTTTTTTGTGCCTGTTGGATTTTATCAGGTTTTTCATATAATTTTTTTTTAATCCTGCAAGCATTACTGAATTCCATATTTTCTATGTGTTTATATCTAATAAACTGTAGACTTCAGATTCCAGGAAGTGCTCAAGACCAGGCTGGATGGGACTCTGAGCTTCCTGCTCTAGTGGAAGGTGTCCCTGCCCATGGCAGGGTGTTGGAACAAGATGATCTCTAAGGTCTCTTCCATTCCATGGTTCTATTTACTTACCAGAATCCAAATTTCATCCTCCTGCTGCCTCTCATCTCTGATGACTGGGAACTGCAGAAGCTCTGCCCACCCTTATCAGTAATTTCATCAAAGTGTCTTGAAATTTGTATTCCTTGCTTCACATTTTTCCAGGTTCCATCGACCAGTTGCATTTGGCACCAACAGAACTGATCGATCCATGTTTCATTTGGGATAAATTTCTGAAAGGGTTCAAAATCAGACTTCCTTTGGAAACTGAGTACCTGATCTTGGCTCTCCGTAATGACCTGCCTCCTTGTTCCTGCTGCCCTACATGCAGGAAATCACATCTGAAGGGCTTGTGAGGAATCAGAGAATCATGGAATGGTTTGGGTTGGAAGAGACATTAGAGATCATCTTTTCCAACCCTCAGCCGTGCTCAGGGACACCTTCCACTAGAGCAGGCTGCTCAGAGTCCCAGCTGCAATCAGGGGCTGAGATTTCCAGCCTGATGGCTCAACAGGCCACTTCCCATGTGCTTTCTGGTGTCAGCCCCAGGTGCTGGGCCAGACCCAGGGCTCCAGACCAAATCTCCTGTGAAAATGCCTTTGCCTGTGCAGTTATTTGCCCACCCAGGAAATCTCCTGGCAGACTCAGGAACGCGGAGCCAGCAGTTTCCCTGTGTGCATTCTCTGAATGGGTCTTGTATGGACTTTAAAAGATCATCTCTATGTAAAGGCACCTTTTTGGATTTCTTGCACCCAGACCCTGTGCTGTGTCAGATGTCACACGATCCATCAGGGCTTTGCAGAGCCATTTAGCTGCAGATGCTGTTGCAGGTGCAAAGACATCTGCTATTGCAGATGCAAACCCAAGGAGCTCTCAAGGAGATCCAGGAGATCATAAGGACTTTTTTGCAGCACGTTTTTGCTTCCAAGCATTGCCCTTACCCAGGTCCCTGCCACAGTGAGCACTCACAGCACTGGTGTGTGCCAAAGCCACAAGTGTCTCTGCTGAGGGGGGGATTAGATTAGATCTTGGGAAAAATTCTTCCCTGTGAGGGTGGGGAGGCCCTGGCACAGGGTGCCCAGAGAAGCTGTGGCTGCCCCTGGATCCCTGGAATTGTCCAAGGCCAGGTTGGATGGAGCTTGGAGCACCCTGGGACAGTAGAAGGTGTCCCAAGAAGGGAGTTGTAACAAGTGGAGCTTTAAGATCCCTTCCAACCCAAACCATTCCATGATTCTTTGATATGCTGATCTGCATATAAACACTGGATAAACACTGACAAGGTCCTGCAGGGCAGGACCAAGGTGTGCTGGGGAAGTCCTGGCATGGGAGAGGGCACCAGGAGGGTATGGTGGGGCTGCCAGTCCCAACTGGGGCATCTCAGAAGTGGAGACTAAGGGTGAGACAAGCTGTGGTCCATGCCAGGCTAAGCTATGATAGCAGAACTGCAGTGGGTGCTCTTCAGAGGCTTTTTTCCCTTACACTCACCTAAATCCAACATCCACTGCCTCCTGCCCCAGGTATTTCCAAGCAATTACATATTTACCCCTCTTCCCCTTCATGCCCAGCCACATGTTTTGGAAGGAGAATGATGAACCATGTCTGAAGAGGACCAAGCATGGCCAGTTACTGCAGAGATCAGGTTCAGGAGAGGCAGGAGAGTGCCCCCCGCCCTCCCCTCTGCCCGCTGTACCCCTCTGCTGCGAACTTCTCAAGAAGAAAGAAAAATAAAGGTTTGGCAGGTCTATTCACACAGTGTAAAATTGAATTAGTGGAGGTATGTGAGGAACATGGCTCGATTTCCATGGGGATGAGGAGATTTTTATCACCACCCCCCAGGATTATCCTGTACAGCACAAAGCTGCTTTCGGCGCTGGCGGGTGGGCATCCCCCTGTGAGCCTCCTTGGGGTAAAAGGAGGCTCAAGGTGATGTCTGAGTCAGGCTGGCCTTGCTGAGCTGGGGGCTTAGCCAGGGTGGGGAAGTGAAAGGGGAGAATGGAGCTCAGGGTAAGCTGGGATGAATGCCTGCAAAGGTGAAGGCTTGAGACCGGCTGAGCAAAAAAAGCTGGGAACCACCAGTTCTTTCCTGCCCCCTCTCCTTTGACAAGGTTCAGCACCAATTGAATCTCTGTGGGGTTTGAGCCATGGCCAGGGCAGGAGGGACTGCGGCAGGGGCAGGCAACTGAGGAGATTGCCTAATCCCCAGAATAACAGGACTGTTTTGCCTATCCACTGCTGATGAGCTCCACCTCCTCCTGCGTTCGAGAAAATGTCCTGGACCCAACTTGCAGAGGTGCCAGCCCAGCCCTTTTGCACAGAGTTCGTCATCTGTCTGACCCAGAAAGGTCCCTGCAGCCCATCCTGGGCTTGTCCAGCCCAGCACATGTCCATCAAACCTCAGGGAAGGGCTGAGGCTTCCGCCTGAGCGTGGGTGGCAGTGCCACAGGACAGACGTGACGGTGTGAATGACGGGGGAGTGGTGGGAAAGCAATCCCAGCTTTCTGGGCTGATGGGCTCCACGTTAACTGCCCTGGACAGCGAAGTGCAAAATGGAAAGGAAAAGGAGAGGGAAGAGCCTTGTCTGCACACCCGCCCCAGCGCAGGCAAGCCAAGCCTGGGGCCAGCCAGCCAGGAGCGAGCGGCCTCTGTGCTTCCTCCCTCCCCACCCTGCAGGGACGTGGCTGGGTGGAGATCTGGCCAAAGCTCCTGTCCTCTCTCTCGCCAGCACAGCTGAACTGGGGCAACTGGTATCCAGCCCCGGTGTGGTTCCATCAGTGCCAGCAGGGGGAAGAGCTGTGCATCCCTGTAGTGCAGTGGGGACCAAGGAAAAGTCCTGGAGTGGAATGGGAGAGCGTGTGGGATGGGGTGCTGTGGCTTTAGAGTGTGCAGGGCAGGGTTTGAAGCAGAGTCCCACTGTGCCAGGTGGGGAGTTGTGAGTTGTCTCCTCACTCCATGGACAGCGTGGGAAAAGGCGCAGGGCCGAGGGAAGGGGCTGCTCAGTGCACAAGGGCACCCAGAAAGAGGAGAAGGAAACCATGCAGAATCTCCCAGGAGAACAAATCCATGGAGGGGGTGGGGAGCAGGGGGGTCCAGCATGGCTCCAGGTGGACTGGGGGGGCTGGAGAAGCTGCCCAGCCCTTTGGTCCTCCGCACTCCAGCAGCTGGATCTGCCACTCACAGTCTTTCTCCTGCCTCACAGTGATTTTTCCTCCACTTCCTGCAGAAGGGCAGCGGCCCAGCTCTCATGAGGAGCCCTGCCAGATCTGCTCATCAGGATCTGCCCTTCCCAGGCGGGGAAAATTGGGCCCAAAATAACATGGGATGAGCAGATGTTCCCCCTGGGCCACTGCCCACCCTGGGTGTCCTGGGCTCCATCAGCACTGTCCATGTGCTGCACACCGACAACTCTCATCTCCATAGTTTGGAGAAGGCTGTTTCATTTAGGTGTGACCCTTCACCACCTCTAAACTTAAATACTTTCCAGAGACTTGGGCACCATCTCTATGGCTGGGACAGTTCCTGACTCAGCGTGGCCCCTTAGGGCCTCGTTCACACCTCTGTCATCCCTGAAATGACAACCAAGGACTCTGATGCTTTATTTTTCCGGTGAGGAGCTGCTGATAAACCCTACACTTCTCCTGTACAGAGCCTGTGTGCAAGGATCATGCAAACTCTGACATCCAAGCATTCTCCAAAATGGGTGGGAAGTCTGCAAGGGGCATTTGGGGAGCTGCTGCAGGACTTCACCCATGGAGCCGCTTCACCAAGATGGGGTTACGGTAAATCAGTTTGGCACTGCACGTTGGGGCAAGGCAGAGCAGCAGGTTTCTATCACTGTGGCTATGTCAGCAGCAGGGCCAGGAACAACCCATGGGTGCCACTGGCTGCTCCCACTCCCCATCCAATGTAGCCATCCCTGTATCCCACAGCATCACAGGACCCCTTTCTGATGCCAACACAGTGGCTCAGGTGGTGAAATGTTCAGTTCCCAGGCTAGCAAAGGGTTAAAAGCAACCCTGTTTGTGGGCACAGTGCTGCTGCCCGGGGGCTCCTGAGCCAGCCAGGATGGGGAGCACGGGGCTGCCCAGCTGCAGTGCCAGCTCAAGCCCTTGGCATTTGCCACCACACGCCTTCCCTTGTCCCCAGGCAGCAAAGAACACGACCCTTTTGCTTGTTTGGTTTCGTCCTATAAGCAGCCTGTTTATTGTTCTGAAAAGGTTAAATTGGTCAGGGGAAAAAAAAAGGATAGGGTTTTTTTTTTTCTTCCCCTTTCTAATGAGAGTCTGGGGACCTTTTCCCTGCTGACGTCAGAGTCATATCCAATAGCCTTTGCAGTGAGGCCTGATTTGCAAAGGACACCCTGGGGAAAAGCAAAAATCTTGGTGAAACCTTTAAAGAGAAAAAGCACCCTTTGAGACGATTTTCTGCTTCTTTTATGTCCTGATTTCACCTTCTAATTACTAATTCCTTATTCCCTCTTTTTTCCCCCCCAAGCTGAGGGAATGCGGGAGGGGAGGGTGTTTGCAGCCCCCCCATGCACACACATGCTCCCCGTCTCTCCCTGCGCTTGGCTCTCCCCCCCAGCTGCCATGCAAGGAGAAGCCAAGCCCAAGCAGCTGGGCTGCTCCGTCCTGCCTTGGCCGGGAAGCCGAGGGGGCCCCATCTGGGTCGCTCTGCACTCAGGCAGCCCCAGCCCTGCCATTCACTGTGTGCTCCTTGCCTTGCCTTGCCTTGCCTTGCCTTGCCTTGCCTAGCCCTGCCTTGCCTTTCCCTGTCCTGGCATCCCAAGGGACACGTAGCACCATCGCTTCCTCCCTCCCTCCCGAGGCAGGTAGGCAGGAGCAGGCAGGGCCGAGGTGGAGTTGCAGCTCTGCCTGTGTTCCTGCCCATCCAGGCTTTCCAAGCAACAGTGGCATCTCTGGCACCGTGCCCAGGCTGTGCCCTGCGGACCCCACCCCCCCACAGCTGTGCTCTGTCCCTGCAGCAGCACCCACCAGTGAGGGTGGCAGTGGCAGGGACATCATTTTCGCTCACCGAGTGCCACTCTGGGTAAAGATGCCAGAGCATTCCAGCTGGAGACCAACATCCTGTGTGTACAGTGAGGCTGTGGGAGATGCCCACACTGATGGGGGGTCAGGGGCAGCTCCTGGCCAGAGGTGGCATTTCTGAGATGCTGCTGTGGTCACCATGGCTCCCTCATAGCCACAACCCACGGGTGGCTGTGGTCATGGTCAGGAATTTGACTCAATGCTCTTAATTACACCCAGCACAAATGGTGACTTGTGATCCCACATGCCCAGGATCCCCAGAGATGAGGGGCTCCTTTGCACAGCTGAGTCATTCAGTACACTTTGGGCAGAGGTTCTGGTTTGGAGAAATGTTTTACATTTACCATGAAATGTTCAGCTGCCTCTTCCCCTGCTGCCTATGCTGCCCAGGAATGGAGGATCCCTGTCGCTGAGAGATGGCCTTGGAGTGCTCCTCTCCCCTCCTGCCTGACTGCAGGAGCCTGGGATGTTCAGGCACACTCAGGCCTCCCAGATGTGCTTCTTTGGTGGCTTTCCAGGTAACTTGTGTGCTGGCTTTGAGGATGTTCAGGGGAAGATGTGTCTCATCCTTGTTATATCTTGGTGAGGTTTGGTGGGCTCAGAGGTTCCTTGCTCACAGAATGCAAGGTGATGCTGGCCACAGGGTGAGGACGTTTGGTTACTCTCCCATGTCTTGAGCACAAGTGTGTTGAAGTGGGTGCAGTTTGGGTGGGCTGCAGTGTGGGTGTGGAGGTCCCACCTGCCAGCAGCAATGGGTGCTTCCTCATAGGATGGGTCCCAACAAAAACCCTGAAACTCCAGCAGTACAAACTCAGTAGAAGGTTAGTTCTGGGTCCAAACTTCATGGCTATTCTCTTCCTGAGGAGTCGAATCTTTTCCCAGTTGAATACATCCAAACTTTGAGTGAGCTCAGCTCCTGGTCTGGCTCTTAAGCCAAGCTTTTGAGATTCCATCTCTCCTTTCTCCTCCTTTGCTCTGGACATATTTCAACACTAAGCAGGAGATCTGGGTCCAATAGCCATGCTTTTCTCATCCTCCACAAACCTCTTCCTGTCTGGCAGCAGTGCAACTGCTTGAGTTTTGTGTGCTGAGCCTGGTATAATTCCTTAACAGAATCACAGAGTGGGTCAGGTTGGAAGAGACCACATTGGATCATCTGGTCCCACCTCCCTGCTCACACAGGGCCTTCCCGGATCACATGGCACAGGATTGTGTCCAAATGGTTCTGGAATATCTCCAGTGAGAGAGACTCTACAGCTTCAGCCTTTGCTCTACTCTTCTGTGCAGGGTCTGGGCACTCCAGGGGGAATGGAGAAGTCTGGGTGTCCTCACAGGCACCAGTGTATGGGACACTTGCACCTCACTGATGCAATTAGCAGGACTTGCTATGAACCTCCCTAATTAACATCTCATTGCTTCCCGAGTGCAGGCTGTGACCCTGCACTAGACTGGCTGCAAAAGTCCTTGGTTGGACAAACCTGCTTGTTCTTCTGCTGAGCGCCCCCAGTGAGGAAATCCTGCTGGCAAAAGGTTTCTCCCAGAAAAATAAGTCTCTCTGTGCCCTGCTACCAGGACTGTCTGTATGTAGAGGCTCTGCATGTGGTGCTCTGGTGGTATCCAGGACTCTTCGTAAAGCAGACACTTCTGCAATAAAGCAGCTTACCCGTGGGGGTGGCAAGAGGCTTCACAAGACACAGAGGACAGGGATTTACTATGGTGGAACAAAGCTCAGCATCTCACGTGTCTATTTTAAGGCAAGATTTATGTCATCGTGTTTGTGTCAGAACATCACTCTTTGGGGCAGATGAAACAAGCAGGGAGCAGCATCTGCCTCCAAGAAAAACACCCTGGCTGCTGTGGTCGAGCAAGAGGTTGGAGGGGGTGAGTGTGGTGGTGTGACACCGGTGGTGAGGAGGTCCTGTGATGGCTCATCCAGCCCCACTGTCCTCTCACTGCACTCCTTGCTGCAAACCTGCTGCCCAGCCAAGTTTGTCTTGAACAGCCCCAATACATTGGGAAGGTTGGGAGTGGGCTCTGTCTGCCCCTCCTCCTTGTTTTCTCTTGTCTCTCTTGTTTTCTTCCTCCCCCATTTCCCCACCATCACTTTCTGCTGCTGCTTCTCACTTTGTTACCTTCAGCAAAGCCCGCGGCGTGCTGCCCGGGCCAGCGCAAAAGCAGCTCCGGCCCCGTGGCCAAGTGCAGGCTTAGAGGCAGAGCACAGACACAGCTCCATTAAGCCAGGCTGAGCCTTACGGGAATCGTTCCTGGCCGGGGCTCGAAAAACAAATATAGCACGTTGGTTTGCTTTGGCTGCGCCAGGAGGGTCACACAGGGACACAGGTTTTCTGTTCGGATGGGAGGCAAGGTCCAAAGAGCAGCGTAATAGGCTGGAGAGCCGTGGAAATGGTATGTCATTATTTACATGTCAGGGACGGAGCCAGCAGCAAAGGCTGAGGATGTGCTCGGAGGGACGGCCGGGTTTGTGCTCGTGCTCGTCACGTGCGGGGAGCCGTGGAGGCTGGAGGGCTCTCAGCCCCGTGTTCAGCCAGAGCAGGTCCTGCAGGGCGGGGCTGGGTGACAGCTGGACCCTATCCTGCCAAGGGAAGGCTGTGTCCCATCCCTTGGTGCTCGCTCTGCGCCTCCACACCCACCGGGGTGTCCCAAAGCGCGACATCTCCGCTCCAGGTCAACGTACCTGAAGCTTTTGTGGCTTTTAGCAGAGGTTTGTCCACCATGAGCATGCCCCAGGTGCTCCTCCTGCCTTGGGACCAGCAAGGGCAGATGCGGAGGTGCTGGCAGAGGTGGTTCAGGCCTGGAGGCTTTCCTTGAGCACAGGATTGACTCTGCCCCTGGCCACACAACCTGGGCAATGCGACTTTTCTCCCAGTTTTGCTACGTCTAAACTGTTTAAATTGCCAGTTCTTTGGGGTAGGAATTATTCATCCATAAAACATCCAGCATGTGTTGGTTATTATTTGGATATGTTATTATGAGTCAAATAGGCAGCAATAATTTATGCTGGAGCTGGAGCTGACCTTTGTACACCAGGGAAACCAACCTGAAGAGGGAAAACAGTGACGACATCCACTGTGTTTACTGACATTTTGGCTTTTTACTGGCATGTTTTCAAGCACCAAAAAAAGTCAGTGAATTCACTATAAGTACATTTAGATGTAGTGTATAAACATGATGTATAAGCATGGGGTTTGGTTCTATATCTTTTTTGTGTGTGTGAATATATATTCATATACACATAAAATGCAGGTGTCAGGTTTGCAATATTAATATCTAAATGATTTTCTGTTTGCGTGTTTTCTATTTATGAGCAAAACATGACTTCTTTTTCTTTCATAACCCTGCATTTAAATGAAAAACAAAAAAGCCATAAATCTAGATTATATATAAAACATTCTCATATCATCTTAGAGAAGACGAAGAGGGGAAAAAAAAATGCCTTAATTTACCATTTTTATTGCCGTGTTTGGGGTGAGGAGAGGAGGAATATGGACTGGTACCAAGTACAGCCTTTGATTTTCTTTCTTTTCTTTACACCTCGTCTGGGTGATTTCAGAGGTGGTTGCTGGCCTCGTGCAGGAGGTGGGCATGGACGTGCCTGTGGGCACGCACGCATGCACAGCCCATCTCTCTCCTCTCTTCCACGCTCACATCCAGCCCAGCCCATGTTCAACTGTTCAGTCATCACCTTATAAATAGCTTTTCCTCCACACACTTGGCCAAGTGCATAATGCACTGAGGGATACCCACAGCTCCTTGGATTCTGCTTGCAGGTTTGCTGAGCCTTTTGAGGGGGTTTAAGCTGTTGCTTTGCCTCTTAGATCCTAATTCATCCTTTGGTTTGTTCTTTTGAGATCAGGAACTGTCCAGGACAGGGATCGTGTCTACATGCCCAGCACAACCAGGTATTAATTAAACCTGGAGAGGGCCTGGATGTTGAGTCTGGAAAGAGGTGTGTGTGAATATGTACATGTGTATATATACACAACAAGCATGTATTTAATTATGACCTAAAGGAACAGTTCCTCTTCTTGCCTTCTAAAATAACCTGAAATATTCCATTAAATAAAATCTGCCCTTTACAGCCCCTACCTCCCATCCTTGCCCACTCATAAAACCCACTTAGGGCTAATTTAGAGGTTTTGTTGTGCGAAAGTGAAAAGTTTTTTTCTCTTCTTGACCTTTTAAAAACTTAGTATTTTTAACCATTGGTGATTGTCTTTAAAAAAGTCATTTTGAAAGCTAGAGTAGTATTGTTCCATTCCAAAAATGTCATAATGGGGCAATTTCAATGCTACCAGAGGCATTGCCTCACTTTGTTTCCCCCAGCCCAAAATTTCTTTGACCTGTATGTCTTGTTTCTAAACCTGTTACTTTCAATAGAGGGACTTTTTTGCTGTACAGCTGGTTTTGACCTCAAATTCTAACTAGTCCTGCTCATAACTGCCTCTTGGTCTCTTAGGAGATCTTGGAGTTCCTTGGGGATGACGCTGGAGGTGGGACATCAATTTTGGGATTGTTTGAGTTCCCCACTGAAGCTGCAGAGCAGCTTGGACATGGCCTCGTCCCTGCCCAGGACCCACTGCCCACCAGCCCAGGCACTCAGAGCTGCCCTGAGCTGAGCTGTGCCAGCTCGAGGCAAAGGTGACTCAAACACCACTGAGAACTTGTGGCCCCCCAGGTGTGAACTGGGAGCTCCCACACTGTGCCAGGCACGAATACTGGTGTGTAGGTGCGTGCCTGGAGCCTTGGTTTGGTGTCATGCGCTGTAACCACCTCCCTGGGGCTAGCCAAGAATGTGTCCTTCTCCTCCTATGCCACAGCTCCCTGTTGGCTTCCCTCACCAGAGCGTTTTCTGTGACCTCTCCAGACAGAAGGGCTGGGGTTTCTCTGAGCCTGAGATGGTTTTGTGTTCTTTTGCTGTTATTTTTTTGTTGCTGTTTTGCATCCTCTTTGCAAGGTGAGCTGCTCCGGCTGACAGGCCACGCCTTCAGACTTCTCCTCCTTCTCCTGCCCCTTCCTCATGCGGACACCCTGACATCCCTCCCTGGGTGTCTGAGAGCCCTAGGGAGGCTCTCTTGGCTGCCCCCAGCCCTGTATTGTGAACGTGCTCAGAAATAACTCCAGCAGCACCTTTCTTAAATCATGTGCGTTACATCCAGCCTGGATGTTCGCTGGGAGGCCACTGGAATGGCTGGGAGGGATTTACCAGGTCCAAATTCACTTGACAGAAAAACAAAATTCCAGCGTAATTTTAACCAGCTGTGGTGGGAGAGTGAAAGAGAGAGAGAGGGGAGGGGAAGGAGAGCTGGGAGTGGGGGGAGAGCAGGAAGGGAGGTGGGAGAAGGGTGGTTGGTGCCTAGAGGAGGCTGCTCTGGAGGAGCCCTGGGAGGTCACCGTGGTGTGGGGACTCCGTGTCTGCCTTCCCCGTGGTGGCCTTGGCCTCTTTGCTGTCACAGGGGGTGGCTTTGTCCAGCTGAGCCATCACAGCCGTTTTCGTGGAGGGGTGATGGGCTTCCCCCTCTGGACAGAGCAGATCCACACCGTGCTCGTGCCATTCTCAGTACCACAGTGGAGAGTGTGCATGTGGTGTTAAAAAGATTGTCTAAAAATTCAGCTGATGATTAAAAAACAAAACAAAACAAAACAAAAAAACAGCTAAAAGAGAAAAGAGAGCTCCATGAGTTCAATATTTAGCTCTATTTTGATATTCTTTGGTAGTACAGGATGAGGATGGCGTGGCCCCCAAATGCATATGGCAAACAAATACATTTAGTTTCAGTATGATTTCAATTTTAAATTTAATTTAAATTACATAAAAATATATTTTACAGTGTAATAATGCATTTTATGCATGTAAATGTCGTGTGTATTTTGTAGGTGAAATTGGAACAATGCAAATTTAAATTAAATATGAGCTACTTCTCAGTCTAGCTTTGTGAGAATACATGTTCATGATTTCGAAAGTAAGGGAACTTACAAAGAGAGATTCTTTTCAATAACCTGAAATGTTTATAGACATTTTTATTACATTTTATTATGTTTCCCATCCCATTTCCATTTTAGACTGCATGTTCCAGGCAAGTCAAACATCTGATGGATCTGGGGACTCCTGTTTGAACCCTATTGCTATGTAATAATTTTTCCAGATCCATAAAACATAAGCACAGCCTCAGCCTCTTCAGCAAGCTGCTGCTGAAAAGCTCGTTGGAACCTCGACAGTCTCAGGCATACACAAAGCTGTGCCCATGTTGAGAATTTGCAGGATGAGGGCAATGTGTTATGATGCATAAATGTTGGTAAAAATGAGTTCTTGTAGGACATAAATTAAGGAGAATGTTCACACCATTTACAGGGAAAAGCTGCGCTGTTCATGCTGGTAAAAGTACCCAGCTGAACGCTGTCCTGTGGGGAGGGACATCCTGCTCAATTGAGGTGAAATTCATTGGAGATAAATGAGCTGAGCATCCCGAGCATCCCGCTGATAATTTCCATGGAAGTAGAACAAGCACTCTTCTTTTATTTTGTTTTACTTTTTAAAGAGGAGCAGCACAGCACTGTGTCACCATGCTTGGCTTGGTGAGGGCTCCTGTGGGCAGCGGATTTGATGGAGGCAAGAAATGGGGTGTGGGGGGCTGGGCTGGAGCAGGAGGCCAGAAGGTTGGAGAAATCTGCCTAATGTGTGCTGCACAAGAGGCTGTTGCTGGGGCAGTTGTCCAGGATGTCCTGCAGCATGTTGAGGTGGCTGAGAGTCCTTGTTCCTCCCGTCTCCCCACAGCCGTGTTCTCCTGCTTCCCCAGTGCTGCTGGGGAGGTGTGGTTTGAGGCAGGTCCGTGTATCCATCTCTCAGTGTAGCAGTTGTGCCTGGAACCTTCTGAAAACTCCAGTAGACACTGCTCATCCCACAGGCTGTGTCCTCACAGAGCCCTGGGCTGTGTGCCTGCCCCTCTTTCTCATGCATCCCATGGCTCCTGTCAGACCAAGTGGCCCAGCCAGGCTTCATACAATCATTTTTTACCCCAATATACATGACTGACTTTGTTTCTATCTGCTGCTTCATGGCTGGGGAAGACATGAGAGAGCTTGGGGAGGTTGGCTTTACTGTACACAGAACTGTCTTACCTACAGCAACCTCTGTTCAGCTCAGTCCTGTTCAGTACCCAACAGGTCAGGAGCAGGGAGACTGAGACATGGGAGCAAATGAGTTGGGATGTGAATTTCCCATGGATTTCTGAGGTGCCCCATTCCTCCAGCTGTTCTGGGGATGTTGACATCACCATTCCTGGAGATGCTGCAGTCTTAAGTATGATTTAATGTGAAAAAACTGAGCTTAGATGTAATATGTCTAAAAGGATCTGCCTTCCCCTGGGAGCATGGAGGTGTTGAGTCTCTGTGATCACTGAGTGCTGGCCTCTCACCCACGGATAATTACATTCTTCCATGCGTGATCCTGAAGGCCAAGTTCTGCTGGAGCAGGAGGACGTGCAGGTGGGCAGTGGTCAGCTCTTCACCTCGTGCTTTGTACAGCTGCTGCTGCAGCCACTCGAATTTTCCATCTAGAGAGGGTCGGAGGAGGGAAAAGAAAACCTTGATGTAACTGTCCCTCTTTTCCCCGTTTGGTAGCGGCAGTGAAATTCATGATCCATTCCCATTGGTGCTGAGCTACCCTTGATGGCTTCTCACAGGAGCACTCAGGACTTTGGCTCAGCCCGAGGGGTGACACAAAGCAGAACACTTTGTGCCTCAGCCCACGGTGATCGCTGGATGTGGAGCTGGGCTGCTGTGGTGACCACCTCCCTCGAGATGCTTAAATCAGTTAGGCAGGGACACATCATCTCTGGTCTCTCAACTGTTTCCCAGTTGCCCTCCCCCATCTCAACTCGCTGCATGTTCTGTGCGGATACCTACCACTCCCAGCCGGTAATGACTTCCACATGGGGCTGGACCTTGTGGACAAATCCCCTGTAACAATAGGAAATGTTCCTTGGTCTCTCATTGTGTCTGTCTTTGGGAAGGAGGAGAAGGCGTTGACGACAAGCCGAAGAGCTCTAATATTCCTCCCGGACAGCTGATTAATTCCATCCTCTGCATCCGCTCTGGACCATCCCGCCCCGCCCCGCGCCTTCTGCTTTTTATTGTTCTCTCCACCTGGCTCCCTCTGGCAAGGAAACCGATGGGAGTTTGTGCCACGTGGAGCTCCAAATGGAAAACCTGAACTGCAGGAGCCTCCTCTCCCCCCGCGGACCAGGCCCAGTGGCTCTTGCTGGAGGAGGAGAGGCTGCACCTTCCTCACAGCCAAGTCGGAGCGCTGGAACGGAGACGCAGCATTCCTCCCCGGCACGTCTGCTCCCGCCTGGGAGAGACGAGACCCTGCCTTTTCCCACTCCTTCCCCCACCATCAGGGCAGCTCCTCTCTTTGCAGATAGCTACAGACTCACTCTCACACTGAGACCTTCTTCCTATGCGTATGGGCACATTCCTCCTTAGAAATGTCCAGGATCCTGCCAGGAAATGCCTGTCCTTGCTGGCTGTAGAGCCCCCTGCGCTCATTCCTTCCCCTGCTGATGTCATTTGTTCACTCAGAGGTGACATGGCCAGTGCTGTGGTGCCTCACACGTGCACAGGGGTTTGCACACTCCCTTGCCACAGTCAGGTTTCACCTCCAGTCCTTGCCATTCCCTCACTCCAGCCTCACTGCTCAGCTATGATCCATGCAAGAGGGGGAAAAAAAGAGAGACAAGGGCATTTTGATTATGGAGCTGATTTATTAGAATCATTTAAAACACAAAGCCATCTGTGTGCCTCTTCCCCATCCAAGATTTATAAAAGACGAAACCATCCATCTGACCCCCAGCTCTCCCTCCCTTCCTCTTCCCCCGCCTCATCCTCGCCTTCCATTCTCCTTTGTGGCTCTCTTGCCAAAACACTTGCCCATACTTAATTCTCCTCCCAGAGAGACAATGCTTTGCATTCTTGTGTTGGAAGCCAAAAGAAAAGACAATTCTATTCTGTCTCTGCTCTGCTGAGTTACTTTCCCAAGAGTCTGTGTTTTAAAAAAAAAAAAAAGATAAAGGAAAAGACAAGTTGGTGCTGAAAGGTGCTGGAACATCATTGTGTGGGGGTAACTTTTCCATTCACTCCACATATCAAACAGCCACTGGCAGGCCGTCCCCAGGCGGAATGTGTGGGACTGCAGCCTCTTCCAAAGGGCTCACCTTTAGGGCGGAAAGACACTTTTGGACTCTGTCTCCCATCCTTCCTTTGCTCCCCTTTGAGGGCCTTGGCTGAAGCCCCAGTTTTTGAGGGTTGAAGTGTGCTGACAGATTCTCCAAGTCAGAGGAGCCAGTGGCTGAAGTCCAGAGCAGGAGGAGAGCTGAGGTCCGAGTTTCCTGGACTCGCCTTGTGACAAGCAGGGAGGCTCAGCCCTCCTCTTCCTCACCGCTCTGCTTGATTGTCAGTCCAGCCTCTCTGGGGCACTGACGTCAGAGGAGCTGTGTTGAGACCCCTCTTGTCCAGGCCCCACCATGACCAAGTGTTTTCACCTCTCCATGCCTCCATGTGTTCCAGATCTGCGATGCTTTAGGCATTTCTGTGGTCACCAGGAAAGCTCAACCAGCGTCATCCATTGGCAGTTGAGGGCTTTTATGTCATCCTTCTCACAAGGTTGAAAGGTTGGGAGCAGATCTAGAGCTCTGGAGCTCCTGGAGCTAAAGGGAGTATTAGCATGCAGTTAAAGGAAGTTTGAAATTACCTAATGCATGTTCAGCCTTTTCTTATTTACACATCAGGGAAGCATTTTCCTCAGTTTCAGCAAATTAATTTGCAGCCAAAGTCCAGCATTCAAAATCATGGTGATGGTGGGAAAAGGTCACGGGTGATGGTGATTGCAATTCTGAACGGCACTGTTTTGACTTTGATTTTATTTGTGTGTGCTTGGGTACAAACAAAACCTTTCTGAGGTTTGTAACTATTCTTTTGAACTTCATCTTTCCATATAAATCTCATTTTTATGTTGTTAGTGATTCCCATATGAGATCTGACGTTTGTTATTTGATACTGGCAGAGGAGAATGAAACCTATTAGTGGAGGCTCGTGGGTTCAACAGGATCCTAGGGAATAAGAGCAGGGCTTGTGAAAAGACCTGAGGATTTAGTGTCACTGTCATCTGCTCAAGCTTTTGAATCTCTTTCCTGACCCTTTTCTATCCACAGAATTGTCTGTCTTCAGTTCTCCTGGTTCCAGGTGTATATTCATTGAAGCTGATGACTTACCCACTTTGTTGGACACTAAATCACCCAGGTGCTGAGTGTCCTCCAGGACCTCTTTGCAATTCCCTTATGCCTGCTTAGAAAAAATAGGCATAACCTCATGCATTTCTTTTGGAAAGACGCAAAAAAGGAGTTTTACTGAGAGCACAAAACTGCCGTGGTTTGTGTGGCACCTCTTTGCACCAAGGTCCCTCTCAGTCCTCTTCAGCTAACACGTCTTGTAGAGGAAGGATGTTACTCAGCTGTCCTACAATCTGTCAGAAATGCTAGGAAAGAGCTGGAAGTGATGGTTTCCCAGGCCTGGAGCCAAATAACCCTGCTTAGACCAGCTATGACAAGGGTCCAACCAGCAGCTTTCCCAGAGCATCCACATCTACATTGAAATACCTGGACACGAGGAGGCCTTACAGGTGATCCTCCCATTTATAGATCCCAAAACGAGCAAGGACATGAATCTTATTCTAGGATCAGAGTGCAAGGATCTCTGCTTGCTCCATGAGTGCAGACTGAAGAAAGGAAATTTCCAGGCCATTTCCCAACATTCTCAGCTTGTCCCTTTTGATATCTCTTGAACGCGCCGTTCATCTCCGCCGTCCGGCCCAGCGCTGCTGTCTCATGGATTAAAGAGCTGCCACGTCCCACCCTCAAGGCAGCTGTGTCTCGGGGCTGCCTCAGGACCACAGGGATCTGTGCCCTGCTGCTGGTCCCGCTGATCCAGCAGGATGCTGCCCTGCCATAGGTGCAGGTCTGGCTGGAGGGACGGGGCAGGACCGTGCCAGGCCATCCCCTGGTCATCATTCACACTTTACAGTCTGCTACAGAGATGCCTTTTTTCCTCGTTTTTTTTTCTTCCCTTTTTTTTTCTTTATTTTTCTCCTTTTTTTCCCCTTTTTTTTTTCTTTTCCATTGGTTTTGGTTGTTTGGATTAAGGGGCCTTAAAGGGGCCAGACATTTTTTGTGTTCTCTCATACCCTATAAATAACCGGCACCTCTCCAGTGCTCCAACTCCACCCTTCAGTTGCAGATTCCACTGTCTAGCTGCCACCGCTCCACATGGCCTTTCACACTCTTCCTTTCTATTTAATATGGAAATATTAGTTAAAAAAAACCAAAACCCTTGCTGTCACCAATTCTCCAAGACAAGGAGGGGAGAAAGGGAGAGAGAGGTGGGAGCTGGGAGGAAAGGACACGACCAGCCAAAAAGAGTATCCGAAGGAATGTTCTTCTCCCTCCCAGGTTTACAGCAATGCCTTTCCATCCCGAGTCATCTGTTTTGTTTTCCTTCTCCCTCAGCCTGAGAGTGCTGCTGCATTATCATGTAATGTTGCTTAATGGGACCGAAGGCTTCGGAGTCGCCTCACGGACCGCAAGCATAGCCCAAATTCCAGGCCAGCGATGTCTCGATGCCTGTGGTGTCTCATGAAAGCAGAGGACTCGCAGCCCTCTGTCTGCCCCATGAATGGTTGGTTGGGGTTTTGTTTTTTCCTTTTTTTTCCTTTTCTCCTTTTTTTTCTCCCCAAGGGCATGCCGCCACCCTATCCGGGCAGGGATTTTGTAACCGCCGGCGTATCTGGGAGGTATGTGTGGAATCTTCCAAGGGCTTGGTCAGTCCTCTGTGGTTTCCTTTGAGCAACTGCCCACCCTGCCAGCTCCCACCACCCCTTCCCAAGCCCCCTGACATGCAACCAGTTGCGCCATTCGTGCCAGAGTTTCACATGACAGTTGTCTCCTCAGGATTTCTCTCTGTTCCTTCCTCCTGGCACGTTTCCTGATGCTGGTGAAGGATCAGAGGGTAGGAGCCCTGAAGACTGAAGCTGCCTTGAAGACCACAGAGCAGACACAAATGAAGAACAAGCTCTTACTTACCAAGTGTCCCAGTTTAGGGAGTGAGGTGAGAGCCCCACGCGATTCCAGGTGGCATCAAGAATTTGAGAGGGGGAAGTGGGATACTCCAGCAGATGAATTTTTGACTTCTTGCTCTGAGGTGTTATTCCATCAGTATTTCATCTCTTGCGATATTTTTTTTTTCTGAGCAGCCATCTCTGGGACAGGGAACTCTTGTGATTCCCATTTAGGGAAGGGAGAGTTGTAGCACACAGCCCTGGAGAGAAGAGTTGGCCTGAGCATTGCTCTTCACCTGGGCTTTCCAGCCCAGTTGGTGCCCAGGGGCCAGGGTGGTGGGCTCTGAGTCTGTGGGTGCCAGCTCTCATGGAGCAAAGCCCATGTGGCTCTGCAGATGTGCTGCTGGGTTGTGCTGGCTGTGATTTTGATCAGGGTGTTTGAGACTAAGTGGGTGGCATGTGGGCCTGTGGCATGGCACCTCATGGCCCTCCACCCCCCTGCCACAGACAGGGGCACCTTCCACTAGTTTGAAGCCATTCCCCTTGTCCTGTCACTCCAGGCCCTTGTCACAAGTCCCTCTCCAGCTCTCTTGGAACCCCTTCAGGCTCTGAAAGGCCACATCCAGGTACAAATGCCAAGTTCATGCTTTGAACCCTGTGGCTTCATAACAAAAGATGTAAGTTGTTTCTTCACCTTTTTTATTTTTAACGTGAAGAAAACGATATTTTCTCCCAGCTGCCTTTCTGGAGTTGGCTGGACTTCTTTTAATCTGAAACTTTCCCAAAAAATTCAGCCAGAGGTAGATACCCAGTGTGGAAAATTTCAACCCAAACAGCTGAAGCCTGGCAGTGTTGCGGGAGCTGAGCGTAAGGAAAGTGCTCGAGCAGTGGGCTGAGGCCACTCTACCTGCTCTGCTCAGGGGGCGTCCTCATGTGGACCCCCTTCCCAGACAGCTGAGCATGGGTCTGGCCTCATGCAGAGTTGCAGTAAGGGATGGAAACATCAGTATGGGGTTGTGGGAGGCTGACCATAAAGCAGGGATTTCATGATGGGGTCCTGCTGGGTCACCTCCACAGAGGTGCTGCAGTGAGATGAGCCAGGTGGGCTGGATCACACCTGGCTGCCATCAGGGCAGGATGGGTGACTGGAATGAGGAGAGGAACTCTCTCTGCTCCTGCTCCTTCTAACAAACTGAGGTTGGCACCAGGTGCTGCCTGGTGGCATTAAACTGTCAGAGCTCGTGTCCCTCACGTCTGCTCACACCCCAGAGGCACCCAAACGTGTCTGCTGTGCTGGGGAGAGGTTTCCAGCATGGGCACCAGCCCACCCAGAAGGGAGCAGTGGTTTTATGTTCCCTCCATGGCATCGCCATCAAACAGAGCCATGATCTTGGCCTGGTACTCAAGCAGGATGGACACTGCTGAGTGCTGAGGGGTCCAGCTTCTGTGAAAGCGCCTTCCCAAAACCCTGCAACTCCTGTCACTCCATTCTTGCTCTTGGGTTCAGAAAGGAGTCTGTGAGCCTAGGGTTGATGTTCTGTTGTTGTGTTTTTAATGAAACCTGCAACCTTTTTGAGACAGTGGCTAATCATGTTCAGAGCCTGTTTGGGTTTCTCAGCAGGGCAGAATGCACTGGGCATTTATTTTCCCCAGGTCATGGGGCAGGAAGAGGGGATCTGCTCTCTTCTCTGCCTTCTCTCTCAATGCCCCTGTCTCTAAAGACCCAGCCCTAAGCTGTGTTCAGCTTTTCCCTGCCCACCACATCTGCGTGCAGATGCGCACTGTCCCCGTCACCTCCCTGAGGGCCACCAGCTGTCCTGTCACCCACCCCTGCCAGCTGCACGGGGACAGCCACATGCACAGGATGATGTGTTACCGCCAGACAACCTGAGTGATGACTTTTGTTAGCTAATATGGGTTTCCTCCCCTCCTTTTCTATTTCCATCCCCAAAGCATGGCAGAAAGCCCTGGTCGCTGTCGGACAGTTTGCATAGGCAGGGTGACATCAGCTCCTTTTCTTTGGGATGGTGCTCTCCAGCCATTTTTTAGGGCCTTTTTTCATTAAAAGTAGGTTTTGAAAATGGTTAAGTAATAATTTGCTAAATCAGGCCCTGAGCTGCTCAGTTTAACAAATTATTATTTATTTTTTATGAAGAATACATGCAAAGGGAATGGAAAATGGCCAGGTTGGAGCAGGCTGGGTGTTAATTCCAGTTCAGTGTCACCACCATCTTCGTGGTCATGGTTTAGTCATGTCCTCCTTTGCATATTAATTAAACTGATGGGTCAGTAAGTATTATAAGTACAGACTTGGATACTGTTTGTTTTTTTGCTTCTGCAGTGTTGCTTTTGCAACATTTGTTTAGTTTTCATTCAATGCATAAAATATGGAGGGAACAAAAAGCTCATGCACATTGTATCGTGTAATTAGACGAGTAACCAGATGTTAATTAATATATGAACATCATTTTTATTTCCAGTCGTCTGGCTGTGGTTGGAGCAAACCTATGTCCCCCAGCTGTTGCTACATGAGACAGAGCCAGAGCAAAAACAGAGCTCGAGTTCAGCTGCTCTGTTCCCAGAGCACAGACCATTACCCCAGCTGAAAGAGGAGATGCTTTGGGGATGTGCTGTCCCCAGACATGACACAGCAGTGTGACATTCTCCTGCTATCCAGTGGAGGGCAACAGGGGACATGCTCCCAGCTGTCTCCTCCAGCCACTTTGGGCACCTGGTGGTGCCCTGGACTTTCCTTCTGGACACCACAGTCCAGTGGGATTTCAGCTCCTGAGCAGTGGTGGTTTAAACACCAGCTATGTGGCTCATGGATGAGTCCCTGGAGCTCTCCAGAATTCAGCCCCGAGCAGCCATGCCCTGTCCCCACATTTGGCCCCATTTTGAAGAGGTTGGACTGGAGACTCTGTGATTTTCTGGCGAGGCAGGTAGTGGGCCACCACATTCAGCCTTTTGCTGCCAAAGGATCTTATTCTTCCTAATTTCACCTGGAAGATGCTTTTAAAGAGATCCAAGAACTTCCTTTCCTTTTCTCCAGTTCCCACATGGTTTTGCTGAGACCAGCCAGTGCATCCACGTATTTCTCCTTCTCCTCCTTTGTTTCTGTCTGGAGAAGTTCCTGCTGACAAAAGAACTATTTTATCTCCATCTTTAACTTCATTTGCATTTTTAAATATTAAAATTCATTCAATTTCATTGCTATAGCCCTCAAGTTATTTTAATTTCTTTTGACTGATCCTCTGGTGCCCCAATAATGCACCACTTCATCGCTGCTAAAACCACTGCTGTATTTCCAGTGAGAAATAAGATTGATTACAGGGCTGATCATTGAGGAGCTCTGGTAGTGATAACTCAGTTCCCATCAGTCTCTCCTCAGCACTGCCTGTTTTCATCTGTCCAAACTCAGTCCCTTACCTGCTGTATAATTCTGCTAATTCCCATCTTTGCAAGCTTCCCTAATAATTACCTGTGTCACATCATGGTGCCTCTGGATACCCAGATAAATTAGATTGTACCACAGTTCTCCTGTCTAGGGAGTGAACTGTCTCACTGAAGAAATGCATCAGGCTCATCTCACACAATTTACTAAACCTGAGGTTGCAGTTCATTCTCCTTGTCTTCATCTCATTGAAAGAAGAAAAAAAAAAGGGGGGGTCATCTATCATGACATGAATTTCTCTCTCAGAGCTACACCTGTGCCTTGAATATCAGCAGGGGAGGCTGGGCTGTCCAACCTCTTTGCCCGTCACGTGTTCATGGATGCACTGACTTTCTCCAGGCATCCCATCTCCTGCTAAGCCAAGATGAAAGCCCGTGACTTTCTCAGAATTGTCTGCACGCTCCCTGACACTCTTTCACTTTTCTGCTTTTCCTTCCCTCCCCCCTACCTCCCTCCCTCCTTCCCAGTAGCTGGCACGAGGAGAATAACAGTGGAATCACCCACATTGCTGTGGTCTGAGCAGGTTTCTCTCATATTATGTCTAAATAAATATTAATAAGAAAAATTGAATAAGAGCTCATTGACAAATTCGGCAAATATTTGCCTCTGCCTTCCCCTTCCAGCCACCTGGCTCCCACAGGAAAGTTTTGCCCTTTCTCAGACCAGCGCATTCAGGAAATAAACACTCGGTTTACTTTCTTGGGAGGAGGGGGAAAATGAAATTAGCATTATGGGCCATGAAGCCCACCCCTCACATTTTGAGTGGCTGGAAACAACTGCTGCCTTGAGCCGTGGTTTTTGTCTGTGCCCTCCAGTGACAAGTTATCACAGAAGTGGCCAGGATGGCCTTGAATGGTGCCCATGGGCTCGTCTTAATGACCTGGAGTGCTTTTCCACATCCATGGAAGAGCTGTGTACCTAAAAAGCTCCCAGAATTAAGAGACTGAGTCTTCAAGATGGTCGCTGCACTTGAAAAATTGAAACAGCAGCAATGGGCATGAAGGGAAGGAAAACCAAGGATGTAACGGTGCCTGCTCAGTGGCACTCGGTTCTCTGGTCCAGTTGACAAGGTCAATGATTCAATGATCTTTGAAGTCTTTTCCAATCCTAATGATTCCATGATTCAGTGATCCTTGCCTGGCACCTGGCCATGGCATCCCAGCTCCCTGCAGCTCCTCCAGCCCAGCCTTGGCTGCTCCCTGCCATGGCTTTCACTCCAGGTGCTTGCTGGGCAGACAGTGGGCAAAAATTGCTCCTGGGACACCACGTGGTGGCATTCCTCAGTCCTCCAAGGATAGAGCAGTGCATCCCACTGTTCTCTTAACAAGACTGACTGATTGTTTATTACAAAGGGGGTTGCAGGAATCTGAGGTGGAAACTACTCCCCAGACCTCCTAACTCACACTCAGCACCCCAGGCTGTTTTCAAGGCACAGCACATGCTGGAGAGATCAAACCTGCTGCTGGGAGGCTCCAGGAGCGGGACCAAGGCTGGTTTATCCATGTGTGTCAGTGGCTCTGTGTATATATATCTGTATGTGTATAAAAAGTGCATGTGTCTGTCTGTGTGTGTGTGTATTTTACTATGTTAAGCTATAAACTGTATGGGTTAGGTATGAATTAGAACCTTATAAAATGTGTTTACTCATTCTGTGTAACTCAAAGCAGGGATTAAACAGTAGGAAAAACTGACCAGGAGAATTTTCCAAGCAGAAAAAGTTTTACAGCTCTCATTGTGAAGTGCAGGGGGAGGACTTTTTTTTTCTCTCTTTTATTTGTGTTTAGGTTTTTTTCAGGGCAAGTATTTTCTGTTTGAATTTTTATGGTTATTAGATAAAAGGAGAGTGAGGGGGGCAGATGAAGAGGAAGGAGGAATAGAGGAATAGCAGGAGAGCATTCAGGCAGGCAGAATTCGCCCCAGGCACCTGAGCCTCGTATTCTCCTCTCCATCTCTTGTGACAATGTACTTTCTGTGCCAGTGGCATCCAGAAGGGCCTCCCCATGGCATGCTGTGCTCCTAAACAGGCCCTGCTTTTCTCATCTCCTTGAAGGCATCTTTTATAGGGAAAGCAGAGTCACATAATGCTGCCAAATTTAAAGGGAATGGGTGTGGGAAAGGAGCAGTGGAAGCAGAAGCAGCAGGGAGATGAGGCTCTTGGTGAGTGAGCATCTCAGAAAGTGGGAGAAGAGAGAGAGGAGCAGGAAATGGGGATGGATTTGAAGTCTTACAGACTCTTGGTTCTCCTTCTCATCAAGAAAGTCTGGACAAAACACAGGGAATAATCTCACCATTATCAAGTGAGTCATCCTAGGTCAGCTGAGTGATGTTTGATAAAGAGCAAGGTGTCTTGCAATATGCAACCATTTCATTTCTTATTTCCTTCTCTTCTTTGATACAACTTTGGTTCTGCACCCTCTGTTTGGTCTCTTCTACCTTGCAGTTCTTGCTGCCTTGGTGAATCATCCCTGTCTCCAGGTCCAGTGATCCTTGCATAGTTAACAGAGCCTGACTCACTCTCCTCTACATGTTATTTCCACAGAAGGTTGGGTTTGGGTTGTTGGGGTTTGGGTTAGGGTTTTTTTTTCCACTTCACTTTATGAACATTTTCCAGGGGACTGGGGAAAGGGAGGGTAGAAGAGAGACCTGAGAGGGTTCATTGTTTGGGTAATTTTCCCTACTGCTAAATGTCAACATCCTAGGCTTGGTGCTTTGGATATGGAGTAGCAGGGCTTCTATTTCAGGCTTTGCAAGGGATGGGAGAGACTCATCTTATCTCTCTAACATGGCCCAAGTGATGTTTGGGTTCTATTTAGGGATTTGAAGAAAAGAGGGAAGTGATAACCTCACTGTATGAGCTCTGGGTTGGGTACCTGGCCCTGGCTTCCCGCGTCAGCACAGATCCTGGAACAGCCCTGGAATCCATTTACCACTTGGCTTAATCCTGCTCTGCTCATTCTGGGAATCTGTCTTTTGTCATCTGAGTGGTAGATGTTGCACAGTTGCTGGTGATGACACGTCTCCAACGGGCCATCCTAGAGGGATCAGTGGTCCTGGGGTGGAGAGTGTGCCCAGATACCTCATTTTGCCAAGGACATCTAGGAGTCAAAGGGCTGTTCCCTCATGGAGTGCCTTTGGTGAGGTGGGCTCCCAGGGCACATCGTCCATCAGATCTGACTGCTAACATGTCCTCTTTGCTGTGGATGACAGGACTAATTTGCTGTGGTTTCTAGGATGACTTAAAATTGGGAGCAGAAGGCATTGCCATGCCAACATCCTGCTGTGTGCCAGTGGCAGGTGTCCTCAGTGCCTGGAGTTTGCACGCTTGTGAGAAGGGGTTAATAGTCCTTTAGGGATCAAAATCACTAATCAGTTATTGGTGAGAGAGCTGGATTGGGCCTCTCGTTGTGGCCTCAGATTTGCCTTTTCCCCTCTACCTTGGAAAAGTAATTTCTTTTCTCTGCACCCCTGCTCCTTTGCCTGTGGTCTGTCCCAGCACTGCAGCCACTGCAACACCGGTGTGTCACAACAGAGCTCGTGTCTTGGCTGAGGGGTGTAAATGACGCTGTCAGAGGTGTTAATGGCCTACGTGGAGTCTCTGCGTGTCAGACACCTTGTTGGCATGAGTTTGGTCTTCGAGATCACCTCAGTTTAAGAAATTACAGATTATATTCTGTCCTCATGAGCAGCGGGTCTGTGCAGTGGGGCGGGAGATCCTGTCTGACCTTGCAGTCTTTGTGGAAAGATGGAGGGATTGCTGAGATGGTGATGGGTGCTGAGGTAGACCCCTCACAAACAGGAGATGCCCAGCTCTTCCCTCTTTTCTTGTGCCTTCTAATGGATCAAAACTGTGAAGAAAAGTGTTAAATTCATTCTTGAAAAATCAAT
This sequence comes from Oreocharis arfaki, assembly GCA_013398015.1. Classification (NCBI taxonomy): domain Eukaryota; kingdom Metazoa; phylum Chordata; class Aves; order Passeriformes; family Paramythiidae; genus Oreocharis; species Oreocharis arfaki. The sequence goes on along the minus strand of VZRR01004434.1, from coordinate 699,306 downwards.
TAATGAATGATTCATGAGCTGTGTCAAGAAAGCTGTTGTGAATGGACTCCGTTAATTCAGGTAATTCCTTGTTCAAGCTGGGAATGTCAGCTCTTGCATATGTCAGTCCTGACCAAGTGGGTCTTTTCAAGCTTCTGAGTTGGGTCAGAAAATTGCTTATTTTTTCAGTTTGTCTTGGTATGGCCTTTGGCTTCTCTTGTGATGCCTGCTTGGATAAATGGAGAGTTATGGGAAGAGGCCCAGCCAAATGAGAGGCTTTCTCCTCTGAGTCTGAGGTAACAACATATCTACAAAAATATTTAGAACTCGCTGTGTTTGCACAAGTTTCAGCCTCGGTCCTGCAAGCATGTACATTAGTTTATCTGGCACATGAGTGTAATGGAACAACTCACATGAGTAAAGCTAAACATGTGTAAATGTTTGCAAGATACGGGTCAATAATTCCTTGGAAATCATAGCAAACCAACCCTCTATTTTCTTATACAGTGCTGTTCTCCAGTCTGCCTCAGACAAGTGATCAAGAATATCTGTAATAATCATTATGGTGTCGTTGTTCCAAAGAGCTCACAGCCAGGATGCAGAAACTCAACAAGTGTAAATTGTTATTGTTCCATTGACTTCAAGGGAGCTACAGGAGATTTTATGAGCTGAAGATCTATCCCCCCATTCTCAAATGTCCAAAACTGCAGAGCAGGGCCAAATAAGAGGTCTGCTTCCATGCAGGTTCCTCCATAAGGACCGACTTTTAAAGTCTTTGTTGGATAACAGCCTGCAGGTTTGGCTGCAGTTGGGTTTGCTGAGTGCTTTGGAATGTACTGGTCCGAAGTCTTATCACTAATTCATGAGTATCTCTGCACATGACCTCTATTTAGAATAAATGGGACCAAAAATATTTAAATATTTGAAATATTTAAAGAAGGTTTTCTTTAATGTGTTGCCATTACAGGTAGTGGTTTGGTCCACTTTCCAGGACCAAGCTGTGAAGGGTAAGAAGGGACTGGGAACAGGGTCAGGCAACAGTGGCAATATAGAAGCCCAAAAATTCCACCTTCCCAGTAAGTGCAAGGATATGTGAAGCACAGACCAGTTGATGGCTTTTCACCATAGGTTCACATGAATCTGATTTGACAAATCACCCAAGGTAATTATGTTTTTAGCAATTAATTGCACACTGATTTTCATTCTAGGAATTTTTCCTTTCCCTTCCTGCTGGTTTGGTATTTCAATATTTGTGGCCTTCCTTTAGGAATCTTCCCAGGATTTGTCCTCAGACATAGCTCATGGTGAAAGCTGCTCCCGTTCAAATTTAGCCCTCTTAGTCCCAGCAGAAGATGGAACCTCCCAGCCCTCTGGACTGGTGGAGTTCAGGTCCCCAATGCAGTGTTTGCATCCAAAAGTTGGGAGTCATTTTTGGATAGTAGCTCACTCTCCCAGGAACTACAAGATTGTGCTGGTGCATTTAAGGAGAGCGAGGTTATGGTTGATTCAGGTTTTGTAGCCATCTCTGCGGTGTCTGACGCATCAGTTCATGCTGGACAAGAGTGGCTCTGGGGCTGGAGCAGGGCTGGTGGGATTCCTGGTGAATGTAAGGCTCCATGCAGGCCCTGGGTCTGCTACAGGCTGCCAGCTACAGGCCTTGGGGACCACCAAGTGGTCTGCACTGTTGTTCCGTTGTTAGAAATCTCTAATTTAAAATAAGCTAAACATGAAAGGAAATCAAGAATGAGAGTGAGAACTCGCTCCGTGGTGATGGACAAAATCTTCTGCCAGACAAGAGGGATCTGAGGACAAAGCTTTGCTTCGTGCCTGCACAGCTCCCTGTACAAATGGGTTCCCACCTTGCCTTGAAGTCAAGTAACTATTTTAACATGCTGCAGAGCCCAAGACAGACTCCAGGGAACAGAGACATTCACTTGGACTCTCCACCGTGCTAATGTGAATACGTGGCTTTGAGATTGGACCTGGCTCATGCCTGGATGTCTCTGAGCGTGGCAGAGTCAGCTCGTGTCTGGCTGGGGCTGACCCTTAGCAGCCCAGTGAACCTTGAGAAATCCTGGAGGCTCACAGCACAGAATGGAATGCTTTAATTCTCCCTCTCCTCCAGCAGCATGCTGCCTTGGGGACAGGTTTTTACATGAGTTGAAGCATTTATTCTGAAGTCTTAGATACTGACTGTGAAAGACCTGTGATAAGCAGCCTGTGGAGAGCTCAGGTGAAGGAGCAGGGAGTCCTACTGATGACCCTGAGAGAAGAATACACTCATGATTAACCTTGTGCATTGTAGAACATTGCAGCTCATCCAAATTAAGACCATTTCCTTCTCTTTGGCTGGCCCTCTGGATAAGAATGGCTCATCCTTCAGTTGCACGTGGTAACTCCATGCAGGTTCCAGCCCTGAAGAGCACCAGTGAAGACATTTAAGGGACTTCCGTGACACTGGAATGCAACTTTTGCTCTTAGCTCAGCTAAAGCCTTGCTCCTTAAATTTAGCCATCTACAAATGCTGTCTTCCATCCACAGAGGACCTGGTGAGGGAAACCTAGAGGAGATGGAGGCCCAGAGGAGATGGAAGCCCAGAGGAAAGCTCTTCATCATTTATATGTCTGGTAGCATACACACATAGGAAACCAATTCCTCCAAAATTCGTAACTTAAAAAAGGTGGAGCTGTTCAGGGAACTGCAGTTTGCACCCTTGTACAAGTTGGGAAGTGAAGCACAAGCTGTGCCCAAAGTTGCAACGCAATCACTGGCTTTTCTGCCTCAGCCTAGACAACCTGTGCCCAGTAGACAACCTGTGCCCAGCCAGAGGGATTCCTGATAGATGTGTCTTCGAGAAAAGCCATGACAAAGAAATTATTTCTGAGGCTACAGGGTTTTGGGACACGGGATTTAGGCTCCTATCTAACGTTAGAGGCTGGCGTGCATGGATGCTCCTAGAATGTGGGCAGAAAATTTTTAGTAATAACTGGACCTTTTTATTTCTTTTATAATCTGGCAAGCCATGTAGGGAAGGAGGTTTTGACATCATTCCACCAGGATCAGTAGGGATGGTTTGCTTTTAATGATCTAGGCAGCGAGACAGACCATCTGCTGATGTAAATCGGAACAGCTCCGTCGCCTGAAGTTATGTTACACTAATTTAAATCAGCCCATCATTTCCAAGAAAAAACAACCACCTTTCATTGCCTTCCCCCACCAAGTGCCAGTTCCAAAGCACATTAAAGCCAGGTACAGCCTCACAGTGGAGGAACCACCCTGCAAACCTGTGCTCCACATCCACTCATCCAAAAACCCGGTCCCAGCCTTCTGCTCACAGCCCTCCTCTGAACTTCCCCTCCTTGGAGGGAAAGCTGCAGGGGAAGAGGAGGGTGAGGCAAGGACCCCCAAAAGGTGACAGACTTGGAGGGCTGAGCATGCCATTTGTTTCCTCATTTCAGGAACCAAAACCTGGCGAGGGGAAGTGGAGTAAGGTCTCTTTTTCCATCTGCTGTGCTGGCATTGCTCTGGAGGTCACTACTGGGGACAGAGGTCCTCGCTGGGCCCCATCTGCCTTCTCTGGGCTCCCTCATTTATGCCCACTTGGGCCTCTGACATTCTACTCTGTTTTTCTTTCCTTGAAAATGGATCGGGAATTGGGAGCCGCTGCGCAGGAACGCGCCTGTTCCCCATTACTGCTCCACCGGGGCTGTAACATGATCGTGCCTGCTCCATACCCACACAGATATTTATTTATCCATACAGCCTTTCTCCTTGTTTTCATTAAGTTAGGCAGAAAAGGTTAATCTTTCTTCTGCTAAAGCTTCAAAACCAACCAAACTAAATAAAATATGATTTCTTTCATTTCTTTTTTAAAGGACACTCTCTCTTTTTTTTTTTCCCTTAAGTACCAGAATGAGGTCACAGTCAGAGATGCCACAAGAGTAAATTGAAAACAGGTTGAAAAAAAGCAAAGGGGAGAAAGACAGGGAGAGAAAACCACGATCAGGGGAAAGCGCCTGGTAACGTTGCAGTGTTGGTTTCATCCAACCCAGTAAAGAAGCTGTCAAGACAGAGACATTGGTGCCTTCCCACTTTCCCCTTTGTGCTCTTTCTAGGAATCTTGAAGGTGAATGGCAGCAGGGAGGTCTCCTCTCGTCTTGCTTTCCACTTTGGTTTGCAGCGCCTGGGTTTTCCCCGTGCTGCTCTTGGCACAGGGACATGGGCTGAAGGTGTGAGAACGCCTGTGAGGGTCTCGGAGCTTCCTTTTGCTCCTCGAGCCTCCTGGAGGCTCCTGGCCTGGCTCTCTTGTTTAGTCTGGTTGAACTCAGCGCCATAGCTCGCGTTGTCCTCGCTGGGATGGTTGATAGGTGATTCATGCAGCCTGCTGTCCGCAACTGCTGGGCGCTGGCACGGCTGCAGTGGAAGGACTGAGGCAGACTGAGGCTGTTGGATGCTGTGTGTGAGCTTGCTCCCAGCCATTTTCATTCCTCAGCCCCTGTTCCTGCCCATCTGAGCCTCTGCCACGAGAAATGTGCTCGCTGGAGAGCGCATTGCCAGCCCAGCCTTGCAGACATGCAGCTGAGCTGGGGATGTCCTCCTCCTTCTCCTCCAGAGATGGAGTTGAGTTCCCAGGTGGTTATCCCAGAGTGTCACCAGTGGGTTGACCCTTGGTTATGCCTGCTGTGGCCAGGAGAAGCTTGCAAACCTTCCCAGAATGGGGCTGACCCTTCTGCAAGCTCCAAGTGTGCTGTTATTTTCCTCTGTTTTAAGGAGAGCCACTCCACCAGAGTCAGTGCAGAAGATGCTTAGAAAACCAAAAAGAGGCGATTTGCCAAACTCCACGGCCATGCCTGTGGATGAGGACGAGGCAGTAGCAAGGGGTTGCACTAGGGAGAGACGGGAAATGCCACCTGCAGGGAGCTGCATCTTCCTGACCGTTATTAGCAGAGCAGAGATGGATTTTCAGAAGCTGCCTAGGGAAGTGGATGGTTCGGGGCAGATCAGCCCTGAGAAGGCCTGGAAGTGAGGGGGAAGAGAGTCTTGCAGGGATATTAAGTCCTTGCTTAGGAGTGTCAGCATCCCATTGCTGAGCACAATTGCCCCATAATCTGTAATCAGTGAGCAGCAAGTGACGTTTTTTGCTCTTTGCACAACGTTTTCCATTGTGATATTGAGCTCTGCTCTGGGTTTTTTACTACTGAGAAGGGAACACAGGTGAGGCATCCTCAGAGGAGCCAGTTATTTGTCCTTGATATCTGTAACAGCTTATTGCTTTATTTAGTGTGACATCAATTATTTATTACTATTAATGAAGGACACAGATGTCTGTCTGGTCAATAAAATATCTCCTACTCCACAGAGATGATCTACTTAGCTATCATTTACTCTGCAGAGAACCTTTGGATTCTTTCTGAAATTTAATAACGTGAGCAAAGATACTCAGGCAGTGTAGAAGGTTTGTGCTTCAGGGCTGCTTTGGGAGGCTGAAATCCTTCTTTATATTTGCTGGCGGGGTGTGTGAGAACACAAGTCCAGATGGGAAAAAGAAGCCCCTTTGCCTTCCATCACGAGCTACTTATCCATGTAATCCCTTTTATAAAGTGATCAAACTCCTTCTTAAAAGGTGGTTGGGTTATTTGGCCTTTGCGGGAGTAGACCAACCATTTATCCATGTCCAATTTACTTCCTCTTGCCATTACTGCCCATTAACCTAACTATTCCTTTTCCATATGAGTGCCTGCCCTGGTGATGTGTTCACAGTTGTGTGTCTCTATTTGGCCTTTTTTTCCTGTTCTTATGGGTAAATTTGGGCTTTTTGTTGTTGCCCTGTGAAATCTTCCCTCCTGCTTTTCCTGTGCCTTGGTCTTGAGCACAGCTGAGGCACGCTGTGCACTGAGCTCTCACGTGGCCTCGTGCACTGGGCCAGTGTTCTCCTGCTGCTACCTGATCCCAGGATCACTTTTTCTTGGCAGGGGAACATTACTGGTTGATTAAGTGGCCTAAGTGTCCAAAGCCAGGTTGGACAGCGCTTGGAGAAGCCTGGTGTAGTGGAAGGTCCCTGTCTGTGGTTGTGGGGGGGTGGTGAGGGGTGAAAGGAGATGACCTTTCATGTCCCTTCCAATCCAAACCAGTCTCTGATTCTATGATAATTCTCTCACCATTCCAGCAAAAGCAGCTGTTGCCTTAGCTCCGTTCCACTGAGAAGGTCTCAGTCTAAATCTAGGGGATACCTTGTTTTCTGCTCCTAAAGAAGGCCCAGGAAATTTCATTCCAGCTGCTCACAGAGCACTGAGGACTGAACGGTCTCTGCCTTCTCTTGTGTGAGATGAGCAAATGCAGCCTCCGTGTGCTCTGCTTTGCCCAGGGGAGAGCACGGAATAGCAGCTCCCTGTGCTGGCTGCAGACTGACAGCTCTGGGTAGCTGGCTTGTCCCCAAAGTGTCCCTTCCCTGTCTTTGCTCCATGGTCTGTGCAGTCTGGCACCACCAATGATCTCACTGCTCCTTATACAGGTACAGAAGAGCTCCTAGCTTTAGGGCTGACATTCCAGCATCTTAGTTAGCATCTATTTTGCTGTTTTCATAATAACCTCTTTGCTTTGCAGAGCCAACAAGAGGGGAGAGTTCTCCAGAGCTTCAGGACTGAGCAGAAAGCACCCTCTTGCTTTGTGGATTTTATTGCAACGATTTTGGCTCAATCCAAGTGGATACACTGTTGACAGACCCTGAAAGCTTCATTTCCTCCTGTGCAGGGGGACAGAAATGCACTCCACTGCCTGGGCAGGTCTGATCCATGGCAAACCAGAACACTATGGGAGACAGCTGCTGCTGCCTGTCAGGGCCCTGCTCCCTGCCAGCCTGTTCCCTCAAAACTACCTGGAAAGACCACGGAAGATGAGCTTTCAGAAGTTAGAGTGTGTCTTAAGAGTTAGCTGTGCAATTTCAATCATAGAATGGTCTGTGTTGGAAAGGACCTCAAAGATCATCTCATTCCAACTGCCGTGCCATGGGCCTGCCCTGCCCTTCCACTGGACCAGGTTACTGCAAGCCCCGTCCAACCTGGCCTTAGTTCATTCTTTAATTCAGTGGTTGCACATGACATTTTCCTTCTCATTTCCAGTCTTCTGCAAGTCTGGGTCCACCCTCTCCCTGTCTCAGCCCATCTCATCTCTTGAGCTCCCTGGCACAGATGTCCTGGCTGATGCTCCTACCCGGGGGCTTTCCAGTCCAAATCTCCCCTCGGCCTTGCCCATCTCTCATTGCCATCTCTGCCCAGCTATTTTCTTTCCTAGCCCTCATCAGCTGCTTGGAGGAAGGTGTGAGATCCCACAGCATTCATCTATGGGATGATCTGTCCTCCAATGAAGCTTCTTCCTGGTCAGAAGGGAAGTTGCTTGAGGCTGGAAGAGCCTTAAAGCCCCTTGCTTTGCTTCAACAACACATTGTGGGCCTGCTTCTTTGCTGGTGATTCATCAGGTTTGTAAGGCACGGCAGAGTCTGTTCTCAATGACTCCCGGTGACAGGGAGTTCCCCAATCCAGCCCGATGTTGTAGGAAAGGGATGGAAATGAAAGTTGGAAATGAGCAATAGGAGTTTGTTTGTTTGCTTAATCCATAAACCCAGAGCTGAGAGACTTGCTCAAGGCTGGTCAGTGCTTGTGACTTCCAGGCAGGGATTTTCCTGCTGCCAACCCAACCTGCCTGTTGAGTCGTCTTGGGATTTGGGACAGACCTGGGGCCAGGAGCTGGGTTGAGCTACAGAGACTGGTGACAGAGCTGCCTGAAAAAGTTTGGAAAGAACAAGTCGTGCTGGGGGCATTAAAATGAATAATTAAGGCTTGGATTCCTTCAGGGAGGAAAAGAATTTATTGCTGCTCTTTTCTCTAGCCAAGGGGGGACATTTGTTACTGAGTTGTGTATTTTGAGACAAGACGCAAATGTGGGTTAGGGGGCTGGGGATGAGGGGATTTTTTCCTCTACCTGGATAATCCAGCTTCACAGTGGGATGTTCTGGGCTGGTTATACCACTGGCTTGTTCCTTAGGGTCTGTACCAAGAACCTGGGCTGCTGCTTTGTTTCAGTACTCCTCAGTCACTTTTGCCTTTAGAAAAATAGAGTGCTGAGAAGGGAATTCTCCTCCTCCCTCTGCTGCCATGTCCTGACATTTCCACAAGCACAAGGCACCCTGCACAGCAATCTGGGCCCAAGTTGGCTTACACCAGCATAATTCTATCACCTGCAGCAGCCCTTGCTCTGATTCCCATCACTGGGAATAGGGCACAGCCTGGGCAGCTGCTCTGTCTTATCTTCCTCCGTGGTACCTCAGGCTTTCAGTTACACCGGTGTGAAACGGGAATTAAATGCAATGAGCTCTAACCAATAGACAGGCTGCCCACTGCGAGGAGACAGGTTGCACAGCAGTGGATAGTCATGCCCAAAAACCTTAATAAATGGAGCGTTTTCAGTTTCAGCTGGGCCATGATCTAAGTGTTTAATAGGCTTTAGAAAGCAGAAGACCAAAAAGAAAGTTTTTTCAGTATTTTTAATTAGTGGGTTTTTTCTTCGAATGCTTATAAAGAAGCAAGTGTTCTTCAGCACAACTGAAGGAGCTCCAGTCAGAGCTCCAGGAGCTGGCAGAGTGCAGATGAAAGGGAATGCAAAGCTACTGACTGTCATTGAATTAAAAAAAAAAAAAAATCCATCACATTGAGAGCAATTCCACCCAAGCACTAAAAATGTCTTTTTGGCTGTTAGTACAACAGAGCAGAAACACATTTTTCTGTGGCATATAACATTTGGAAAGGGCCATGCCCTGTTTAAGAGCTGGACATGCAGCAAGGGCAGGAGATCCCTGTTTAGTCAGGCTTCCACATCTTCTGGAGCCCATCCCTGGATGGTGGTCCTGCCTGCAGTGTCTGCAGTGAGGCCACACATCCCCTCCGTGCTGTGATTGCAGCTGGCCAAGCAGTGCCTTGGCCCTGGCCCCCGTTCCTGCTGCAGCTGATGTCCCACGTGTGTTTCCTACTTGCTGTGTCCACAGGTGACATTCTCCACACAGGCTCGGGGCATTCCACAGCCACAGCCACAGCCAGCTCGAGTTTGTTGATTGCATGTCCTGCATAGGGATATTTCTGCAGTGATTTTTAATCAGCAATAATTCAGCACCTGTATTGATGTTCTGGTCTCTCTCCTCTCTTTGCTCTGCAGGAGAATCCTTGAGCTTTGCGGATGATTTGCTCTCTGGCCTCGCAACCTCCTGTGTGGCAGCGGGTCGGAGCCACGGAGATGTCCCTGAAACCAGCCTCTATTCAGTCATTTTCAAGTGCCTGGAACCAGATGGTCTGTACAAGTAAGGAGAGACGTGTGGGGAGCTGCTGCGGGCAAGGAGAGATTTCCAAAGCTGTTATTGAGTTGTTATTGACCTTTTTGGTCAGCACTGTGTTACACCAGCCATGGGACAAATGGTCAGACTCTTCCTGTTGCTCTGGGTGGCTCTGTCACTCATCTGGTGAAATGGGAAACCAGTGTCTGCCAGTACAGTGCTGGAGGCACTGGGAGTCGGTGGGGGCCTCCAGGTTAACACCTATTTTCAGTATTCTGGGTCTCCAGGTTCATGCCTGTAGACAGGGTTGTCTCTCAAGGGTGAACTGAGCTGATGTGGTCAGTTTGGAGCCAGCTGCCAAGTGCCTGGTGAGATGAAACAGATATCAAAAGTGTGGCAGGTGTTTCTGTAAGTTGCTGTTTCTCTTGGTAGGACATACAGCAGATCAGGGACACCAAACCCTTCTGCCCACCAGCCAGATATTGTGGACACTTCACCCTTCTGAGATACTTTCTGGGGGTTGAATTTTCTGTTGGAATCTTGTGGATTGATTAGTTTCCAGAGCAAAGGGATAATGTCAACATCTGAATTTTAACTTCTCCTTTAGTATCATTTGGGCAGGGTCTAGGCTTTCCAACCTGGCTTGTTAGCCAGGGCATCCTCTGTCTTGAGAGGTATATCAGGAGTCAGATCAGTAAGAGAGGAAAAGTAGAGCAAAGAGGCAAGGAGACAGAGGAGAGACAGAGTCAGCAAGAGAGAAACACCCAGGGCTTAATGTCAGAGCGACTGCAATAATTAAAACACATTTTGTAGTGAGTAATGAAACTTTTTATGGGACCACAAAAGCATTTAAAGCAAGAGCTGGCAAATAGTCTGTCAGCGAGAACTTTTTAAGACCTTGATTAATACTTTCCCTCCACCGCCCCCCAGTTAAGTATGTTGACAGCCTCCAAAGCCTTTATTGCACATCCTTGGAGCAGAGCTGTCTCTAGGAGTGGGCTCCAAGTGATACCTCTTGCCATTTAATAATATCAGACATTTTCTTGTTAAATATCTATAATGCATAAATATGATTATTAATATCTCTGGGAACTGGGCTGCTCTGAAAAAGTGCCAGGGAGAGGCTGGAGCAACCACAGAGCTCACTAATAACCAAACGCCCATAAAACTGGCCCGTTGTGAGCTCTCAGCTCCCAGCTGCCAGGGGCACTGGGAGAGGGAAGAGCCACTGGGTTTGATGGAGGCTGCTGCTGTGGTGAACACACGGAGCTGGGAGCCAGCAGGTCTGGCTCTTGGGCAGCCTGGGCTGCCAAGTCATCTTCCCCATCTGCCAGGCAAGGGTAATTGCACTCACCCGTCGCTTTAGGGGCTCTGTGATCTAATTCCTGGTGTCTGCAAAGGGCTGGGAGAGCCTTGGGTGGAAGGCAGAGGGCTTTGTCCAGGGTTTTGTCATCCCTGTGGTCAAAGCCAGGCTTCTGCTTCCCAGTCCCAAGGCATATTGCCATGGAGGTGGTCAGCAGAGTTGGCCCCGAGCCCTGGGGGTGGCTCCTGCTCTGTGGGTGCCCCTGGGCAAGGCACAGCAGCTTTTGTGGGGAGCCATGGCTGCAGGCAGCCAGCAGGCAGCAGTCCCCTGGCACCAGGGAGCTCTGGAGCTCATCCTGTGTGGGGACAGGCCCCGGGGTGACGCACACTGCTGGCTCTGTCCCACAGCTAATGCTCAGCAGGGCTTGGCTCTGCGCTCCCGGGGTGGTGCACATGGACAGACACATGTTGGTGTGGGCACCTCTGGGGCACGGGCCTGCATTCCTGGGCATCCAAAAACAAAAAAAGCATGTGGGCACACCACAGCACCCCCTCATCACTGGCTGCTGCTGCCCACCCCACGTGGCATGGGCAGATAACCCCTGCTCCACGCTGGCATGAGCTGCCATGGGTACTGTCTGCCCAAAGCACACCCGCTTGCTCCAACCTGGGCCCTGCCCAGCGTGTTTACTGAGCATTCTCAGATTCACAGGCACCCCCATTAAATATTCCTCTGCTCAGATGTCCACACGGTTGCAACACAGTGTGAAGAAAGCCAGAGCAGTGAAATGTGAGGCTAACGCTGCTCTGCGCCCGCACAGACAGAACAACAACACAAACACGGGCACGGGGTCATTTCTTAAATTGAATTTCTTCTGCTTGTTTCATTTGTTTCTGTGGAAAAATAGCTATCTATAATAGCTCTGGGCTGGGTATAATCCTGATTATAGCCACTCACAGGGCCCTGTGCTGTTCTCTAGGCTGAGAGGTGAGCACACAGTCTGCAGCATCAGAGCTCTTCAAAAACAAATTATTTGCTTCTGCAGTAGTCTGAGGGTATCACATAACTCTAGCAAGGGGACTGTGAGATCATGGAAGTCTCTTCTGCCCTGTAAATGTGTCGAACATCTTGTCCCTTTTCTTCTGTAGTACCTACAGCAATCACACTCTGCTGTGGACCATTCATTTGGAGTACTACCAGCCTGAGATCAAAGCTGGGCTGGAGTATGAAAACAAACCCGAAAAATGTTCTACAAGCAAACAAATAAACAAAGTCTGATTGATTCCTCTGCTTTTGAGACTTCTGTAATGCCAAAACATAAATGAACAAAAGGAGAACTAATTTCTTTGTGCTTTGCAGTTTCAGTCTGACGAAAATATGTTGCCTGTCAGCCCTTTTCTTCCCCTTGCCCGTAACACATTGGGGTTGAGATGCCAGTCCCTGCACAGAGGGTTTTCCAGGGAAAGTAGATCATATCAACAAAGACATGTGCTCCAAAGGCTCGTGTACATGTGTGGACATTCCTGTCAGTCTGTCACACGTGGGTGCCCATCCGTGGGGATCCATGCTGTGTTCGTGGGAATGCACGCCCATGGACCTACACAGGGATACTGAGGATGGTCCCTGAAGACTGTTGAGTTTGGTTTCAGGTCTTAAAAAGCAAAAATCTTATATTCTTGTGGAGAAGGGGTTGCTCTCCGCCGAGGTCAGCTAGACCAGAGCAGTCTGTCAAGCTTCCTCCCAGGTGGCTCTGGAAGAGGATGAGGTGAGGAGGGCAGAGGCAGAGATGTCGATGTGTCTGTGAAGGGCTCACCTTGCATGGACCAGCCAGCCTGGACAGCAGCCAGTGCCACTCAGACGGGTGGTTTGGGGCCTTGGGAGCACCATGCTGTGACAGGCAGCTTGTGATGCACCAAGCACCAAACACCAGTAAGGAGAAAGGGCTCTGTCTTAACTCAGAGGTCAGACTCAGCTTGGAGGACTGAGCACTGCACAAAACCATCCAATCTCTTCACTGAGGAAGCAGGAGCTTCCCCTGGGCACCCCACAGCCTCCCAGAGCCTTCAGCCCAGCTCATCCATCTCAGCTCTCATCCCATTGCTCAGGGAGTGTCTGGGGATGCCCCGTGGCTGAGCTGTACTTGCTTGGCAGAAGGTCTCTTTGCCAGCCCAGCACGTTCGTTTCAGTCACTTGGGGAGACACCAAGTATCCCTCAGCCCAAAAGGGAAATTCTGGAAAGGGAAATGAAAGCTCCCTCCAGCTCCTCAATGGATCTGCAGTGTGAACACACCAACCTCTTCCCTGTGCCACAGATACTATAATTATAGATTAGATTAAATCCCAATGTTTCACTTTATTTACATTCCTGACCTAGCCTATTCATTTCCAGTGTTTGTGCCAAGAATCAGCACAAAATTTACTGGAAATAATATGGAAGTCATCAGGATTCCTTCCAGAGCCTTTCCTTGGAGTGTGTTCATGTGCTGTGAAGAAGCCTTGACTTTACACTGCCTTTGCTGGCTCAGATGGGGTTTCCCCAGGGTGATCATGAACCAGCCCAAAGGCTCTGAGAGAGCACATTTCAGGGGTGTTGGAAAGGTGGAAACCTCTTCCTAGGGGGTGAAGATTCAGGACTGCTGTTGGACGGAAGGGGATTCAGTCAGAGCTCAGAATGACAACACGAGGCTCCTGCCTGCAGCCGGGGCCCACCAGGTCCTGCCCAGCCAGTGTCATCCTCTGTAGGGGCTGCAGGCCATCGACACTGTGCCCAGGCTCAGCTTGGGGTAACATGGAACATCCCTTTTCTGGTGAGCTTAAGGAAAGAGGCAAAGGTGTGGAGCAGGGAAAACCCATCAGAGCATGGAGAGTCAGTGGCTGCAATCCCACAGGTTGAATGTGCTGAAGGAGCTGGCCCAGAGCAAGGCTGATGAATGCAGAGTGACCTCTGCCGTGTGCATAGCTGGGATAAAAAGTGGAACGGAAAACCCTTGGTGCTCAAGAGTGTGTTAATGCTGGCAGCAGTCCCCTGCTCCTTATATGATGCTAATTGTTATTGTTGGTCTTTGGTCAGGAAGACGCGTGAATGAGCGCTGGAGCAATTGGAGACAGATCCCAAACAGCTCAGTGGCATGGGTTAAAACACATCTGTTACAGCCCTTGGCCGGGTCCCCTGTGTGCACAGGAGCTGTGCTGCTTCATTGAATCCACCTCTCCCCTTCCACATGCTCTCCAGCTTCCCAAAGCCGAGCGCTGCACGGCTGTAGTTTCTGCTCAGGCATTCCTGGCTTGCGGAAGCTCAATCAAGGCAAGTCAGGAGCTGAACAGTGTTTGCTAAGTCCTAGGCCTGTGCTAGGATGAAGGCTCGTCCTTTCTCAGCACTTTGGGGCTGTGGCAGAGCCAGGCTGCCCAAAGGCTGGCTCAGCTGCGTGGTTGTTTTTGCTGAAGTGAGTCCAGCACGGAACCCTCTGGGCTCACCTGGGCTGTGTGTGGGTCACTGGCTTACAGGGCGATTGGCCCCATGATGGATGGTCTGTATAGGGAGGTCAGGGGCTCAGCAGAAGGGTCTAATCTCTCTCTCTGCACTGATTTTCGTGAAGTCCCATTTATGGAGGTAGGTTGGGCTCCTGCTGAGTTTCCAGCATCAGGAGGTCACACATCTAAAATCCACAGAGAAGACATTCATGATTTTTTCATGGCCAGTAACTTCTGGGGGCTCTTCCCAACTTCGCCATTTACTCTGCTGAGTGATTTAAGGTGATCATTTTGTCTGGCTTCCATCATCACCTGTTTACCTGCCCCCTTTAAAAACTCAGGTTTTAACCTCTCTCGTGCTGTCTTTGTGTCCAGCCTGGCCTGGGTCACTCAGACCAGGGCCACCAGGTGCTGCTGCAGTGTTGCTGCACTGACTATTTGACAACACCCATCTACAAGTTGTGTTTGTACCTGAATCTTCCTTCTGATCTGTCTCTGCCACCGGTATTCAACCACCTGAGACAGATCTGAAGTCAGATGCCTTTCCCCAACCTCAGGAGAAGCTTCTTCTTTAGTGCCTGCCAACTTTATGGGTATCTCCCACCTTTTTGCTGAAAGACCAGGTTTTCCTCCCCAAATTCTCTGCTTCTGCTCATATCTCATGCCACAGAGAGCAACAGAACAGCTTTTGTTGCCTCTCATGGCAGTCTCCTCCCTGCCCCTTCCTCAGGACAATCAGCTTGAAACTACATTCTTGTTTTTGTCCCTAAAAACTGCCGACATCTAAATCCCAAACCTGCCTGGGTCCAGGCCCATTCACATTGCCCCTCTGGAGGTGGCTGGAGGAAGGCTGGCAGTGGTGGAGTGAGGAAAAGGAAGGAGGAGGAGGAGACGTAGAGAGGTTACTGTGTGGTGTAATTGCAGCTGGGGGAGTGTGCCAACATAGGATTCTTCCTGGGAATGGTAATGGGGTGGAGAGGAAGATTTTGGCCTCTTTGCCTGTTGGTAGACAAATGGACCTTTGCAATCCCACCTTTTTCCCATCAGCAATCCCGTATCACCAACCCCTTTTAGTCACAGGCTTGGAGCGCGTTCTTATCCCTGACTGTGCATAGAAACCTAATGCCACTGCACGTCCAAGTCTTATCTCATGGACTAATGGGAGAGGGAGTACAAGAGCTGGGATATAAATATCAACACGGGTGTTGCTGGCTTGGATCTGCTCTAAGCCAGCCAAACCTGCATCGTGCTACTGCCTTGGAGCCATTTGTTTTGTTCATCAGGTCTCCACGGTCCACAGCACCCTCGTCCTGAAGGCTGGAGAGCTGAGGGCTGTGTTGGTTTGATTCTTACATCACAGTTTGAACACAGTCCCATTCCAGGACACAGGAATTCCCTGCTTTTTTGTCTTGTAGAGAAGAAGGGAGTGAGAAGAAGGGCAAATGTCCTTGTTGGCCATGTCCTAGCGAGGGAAGCTGAAAGGGAGAGGTGTGACATGCCTGAAGCTGCTCAGTGAGCTAGAGCTGAGCAGAGGTGAGGGGTGGCCGTGCTCACACTTCACATGAGCCCCGCTTCAGGAGAACACTTATGAGAATGGCTTTTTTGGTCAGGTGGTTAAGAGATGCTCCCTGAAAAAATTGTATTCTCTTCCTAATTTCCTCATGCAGTCTGGGACCCAGGTACCTGAGAGTGGGAAGTTGGACAGCTGCCCTGCACCCGTAGCAGCTCCACTTGATATTTCCAGACAACTGGAGATTTGGGCTTATTCAGCTTTAAGGAGTGGCCAAAAGCAGCACAATTCTGTCTATAAACGTGCCCGAGGAAGGATGTGATCGGCTCCTGTGGTGCCCAGGTGTTCAGTCACTACTGAACCCACAGGTCTTACCTGAACCCAGAGCCATCCCCACAGTCCAGGGGGGTCAATCAGCTCAGACAGACTCTGGATGGGACCCCAGGTCCCCAAGGGTGGAGATATTTGGCAGTGATGCTTCTCCGAATAAAAGGATAAGTCATAAGCTAATCCCACCTGCCCATCTTTTTGTCCACTCTCAAGAGCAAAGTTTGGATGCCAGGAGCTACAAGTTCTGTCCCAGCTCAGCTCAGCCCAGCAGTGTGCATTTATCTCACATACGGCTGCAAGTCCATAAAACTAATAAACTTTTTTTGTTTCATTTTTCCAAAGGACACCTGCAGCACATCCCAACCCATCCTTTTCTTGTAACAACAACAGCACAGAGAGTCCTTCACCAGTGTCTCCTCGAGAACACTTTGTTATTTTCATTTTCCCTTTGTTGTGTGTGTGCATTTTAAAAAAATAAATCTCTTTTAATTTCTGGCTTGTGCAGAGCATTACATCAGTAAGCACCCACCTCCTGGTCATACCAAACTGGAGTTTATCAGCACAAAGTGACCTGTCCAGCTCTTCCACCCCTTCTCCCCCTCAGGGCCATGGCTCTTTCCCAGAGAAACAGGGAATTTCTGCAGGGAGTTTGTCACAGGGAAGCTGTGCAGGCCATGGAGCTCTGCCCACATGGGTGCTGAACTCAGATGTAGATCTCAAATAGCCTTTAACTTATTCCTTGGGGTTTGGGGTTGTTTTCGCCTTGCCTGTGTTGTCAAAAGTAGCCAGTAAATTGAGATATCTCCATTTTGGGGGCATCATCTTCAAGGCTTCACTATCAGAGCCACAGCTCCTGTTGGCTTCAGCTGAATTTGTGACAGAGTAAAACAGACATCAAAAAAATAACCTCAAAGTAGCTGCTTCTTCCTGAGTTTTCCCACCTGTAAAACAGATGTATTAAAACTGAGCCACATCCTTTGCCTTCCAGCACAGTGAGGAGGTCCATAATAAAATGGGAGAGAAAGCTAAGGAGCAGCTGCTGGGTTGCAGAGGTGGCTCCCCTGTGGTGAGGTGGGGCTTGCTGTGGGTGATGCTCCGTGCTGAGCTGTGGCCTGTTGGTCTCTGCTTGCTCACCCCTATCTGATGCCACTCCCAAGGATATTTCCCTGGCTACCTTCAGAGCAATTGGTCCCACCACACGTGCCCTCATTGCTCCTGGTCACCTCACACACACACTCGCTTCTCTCGTCAGGAATGAGATAAATTTGATTATACAGCAATATGGTTTCTGTTATGAGAAGGGGAAAAAACCACCCTGGCTTTCACTAAAAACCCTCAGAGCCAAAGCTTATGTCACAATGTAAAAGTTTCTGGAAAAAAAATAGAAGTAGGGTCTGAGGGATGCTGATTGTTCAAGGGGTGGTGGATGGAGGGGTCACTGGGGTCCTGTTTTCACTGGATGTGCTGATGGAGTTGGATGTGGAGACGCTGCCCTGGCAGCATGAGTGTGAAGGGAGCTCAAGGCTGGGTCACTGGGACATGCTTGTCTAAACAGCTGGGCAGTGAGCTGGGCTTGGGCACACCTTGCCACAGCTCTGGGCTGTCATACCCCTGGATCAGGGTCTGTTGCTTGTCTTCCTTCTTTTCTCCTCTCAATTTCTGACAGGGAAGCTGTAGGGCAGCCCATGGCAGCAGCATGAGCTGGGTCTGAGTGTGCCAGTTTTCTCCTTCCTTCCGAGCATCTCCCCCTGCCCTGCAGCTACAGGAGTGGCCTCCCCTCCTAATCTCATTGCACAACCCCAAACAGGCGGCCCTGCCACAGGGCGGGGATACTTTCATGTTCTCCTTCCCTCGGTTTGCACCATTGCGACATCCCGGTCTCCCAGCCTTTCTGGACAGGAGCTGTGGGGAAGTGTCCTGCACACAGGAGGCTTTGCATACCCCAGCTTCTCACATGGGGCAGGGGATGCTGGGGAGGGCTGGTTGGTCTCTGGGAGACCCAGCCCTGGCTGCTGGGGGAACCTCTCAGACAAAGCAGCCGAAACCAAAACACTTCTTCAGTGTTTTGACACATCACTGCTGATGTGAGGGGAAGGATTTCAAGCCATTTCAGCTGCCACAAGTTGTGCTCTTTGCCCTACAAAGCAAGGTGGTCTTTGCCTCTTGTGCTCCTCCCCTCTGGGTTTGGGGGCTTTGTTAGGTTGGTGGATGCTTTATGGTGTTGCATCCCCATGGGTGCTGCCCTCCTGAGGGCATGAGGATGGATGGATGGATGAGTGGATGGATGGATGGATGGATGGAGGGATGGATGGATGGGTGGATGGATGGGTGGATGGGTGGATGGATGGATGGATCCATGGATGGATGGATGGATGGATGAGGACCAGGGTGCATTTCTGTCCATGCTCTTCGTGGCTTTGGACCTGGGGCTGGGGCATCTCACTTTGCTGAGGGTCTGTCCTGTACCACAGCAGGTACCTGAGTGCTCCCCAATAGCCCCATAAACACACCAATCATCCCAAAACCCTTAGTCCATAGCCCACAGGTAAATCATGGCCAGATGCTGGTGTAAGCAGCCTCTGGGTGTGCAGGTGTATTTGGAGGTGTTTGGCGGAGCAGTGTGGGATTGTGTGGCTGCTCAGTCCCATGCTGGCAGGTGAAGCAAACCCTGATAAACTCCCCTGGGCTTTCCACCTTGCTGCAGCCAAGAGCACTGCAGGGAACAGGGTGTCCCAACCACTGCTGGAGCCTGGCAAAGTGCTGCCCCCAGAGTCCCCCTTGGCAGTGCCCCTGTACCTCGCTCCCTGGGCAGCAGCTTGCAGTGACACCCCTGTGGCTCTTCCATCACCTATCCAAGCACTCCTGATCACTTCTCCCAGTGAAGAGTTCCGGAAGAGCCACCCTACCCCACAGCGTGAAGCCCACCCCATAGAATGAAGCCTGTGGAATGAAGCCCCCCTCACAGCGTGAAGCCCACCTGCATCACCCCACACACGGCTGCCGAGCTCTTCCAGGCCACCTCCAGCTCTCAGCTCTGTCCCTGCCTCGTACCTGCTGCCCTGCCACAAGCTGAATTGTTTTCCAAGTGGAAACATGAGTTGAAGGATTAACTCCACAAGGGCCTTTCCGTGCAATGCACCAGGATTAAATATTTATGTTGGCAAAAAGCATGTAATAGGCAGCTCCAGATCAGAGATAATGAAATTGAGGTGTGTGGAGAAAGCGGGGGAGGCAGGGGGCTTGCAGGAGCAGACAGGAGAGGGACCCAAGTGGGTTGTAGTATGTGTGCCTGGGCGATTACTTTTGGTTTTATTAATACCCACCTGTTTGTCAGGGGACCCCAGCCCCACTGCTGGGAGCTCTGCAGCGCACAAGGGAGTGCAGAAATCAGCCATCCCCGCTCCTTGTGTGCACACCAGCCTCAGGCAGGAGCAATTGTCTCCCAGGTGGCTTTCACTTAAAACCACCTGAGGTGAGGGGGGGGCAGGCACTGCCCTGGAGGAGGTGGCTGGGTGGGGAGTACGGATGAGACTCTCTCTGTGTCATCTGCAAATGATGCACAATCCTAAATCATTAATAGCAGTGTTACAGGATCCCTGGCTCTTACAGACCGCTGCAGTCAAGGTTATTTACCGGTGACTGTATCGGATCAGGCAGCAATGTGGTTTGAATTATATGGAAGGTTCCTGATCAGGTCAGGAGAAGGCTCATGGCAGCAACCACAGCATGAGCAGGAAAGCCCATGAGAGACTCCCTGGTGGGTGTTAGTGAGGAGCCCTGCCAGGATGGGCAGCAGAGCAGCACAAGGAGCGTGGCAAAGGAGAGGTGGGAAGGATGGAGGACGTTCCTCTGCTGCAGGAGGAAACAAGGAGTGCATGCAATGGCAAAAGCTGCTGCTCTTTCTCAACTCATTATTTTTATGAGACAACAGCATCTCCCTCTTTCCACCCAACAACAAATATCGCAGAAGGCAGTGCACTGGGGGTGCAAGTCCCACGCGGGGCCGTGGGACCCCGGCCAGTCTCGGGGCCTCCAGGGAGGTATGAAACAAGGCATGAATGGAGTGTTAGGAGAGAATGGAAATCCACTGGCTCCCAGGCTGGCTCTCCTGCGGGGGGTCCCTTGCTCACGATGACAGCGCTGCCTCTCATAAACACACATTTCCTCATCCCCGTTTGTTTCTCTCTCTTGTGCAATCTCTTGTACCAGACGGGAATGGGACTGAGTCCCACTGGTACGTGAATGTGTTACAAAAAACCTTCCCACCCTGCCACCAACGAAGTACTGAGAAAGAACAACAGGGTTTAAAAGAAAAAAAAAAGAGAAAGAAAAGAAAGATGGGGCAGCTGGATGGATTTGCTACTGGCCATGACTTATTGTTCTGAGTGTAAACTCAAGGGCATGGCTGTGCTGGTAGTTTGCAGCATCAGCCAGCACTCAGAAGCCCCACTGAACTCCGTGCCCTGCATCCCTCTGGGAAATGGATGTTCCTTCCCCAGATGATTTTCCTGGGTGGAAAACATGGGACAAAAATAGAGGCAAAGTAACTTGACTGAGATCACACAGTGCTCAAATCAAGAGATATCCCAGCTCCAGCCTGCCCAACACCATTCCTTGTGCTGGGTTGTTTCACTTGGGGTGTGTGAGCAATTCTGCTGCTGCCAGTCCCTGGGCATGGACCAGGCTGCCCTTCCCAGTCCACACTGCTGGGACAGAGCACAGCTGGGGCAAGGTGTGACACTAAGGTGTGGGAACAAGGGCAAGTCCCACCATCAAACACATCTCCTGGACTGGTGGTAGAAGTTAGAAGGTCTCCTGGACCTGGGCTGGTGGAGCAGGGATGGAGGATCAGCTGTAGCTACAGAGGAGGAAAAGCTGGGGGGAGTTGCAATCCTTGCCTGCAGAGCAAAAAACAAGGGAAGAAACCTGCAGGGAGCGATGCCTCTGGAGCAGCATTTGCAGGAGAGCAGGGCTGGCTCCACACCTCTGGAAGCTCCCAAGCACAGTCACTGCAATGACAAGGGGCTCTCCTATGGCACAGGACAGCGGGTCTCTAGTCCTGGCTTCTGGGGTAGCAGGGCTCTGGCTCTGGGCTGGTTGGCTGTATAGCCATCATTTCAATAAAGAAATGATTAAAAGAGGGTGGGGAGGGGGGAAAGAAAACCCAAAACATCTGCTTTACTTCAAATCAGGGAAGATTCCTTTGCTTGCAAGGAATGTGTAAATCACGCCGGGCTGGGAGATGTGCATAACCCTGCCTGAGAGCTCCTCTGCACTTCAAACGAATNGAGCTGTGAGAATCTCCTGCCCGCTGCCAGTCCCTTGCCCTGTGCCGCTGGATTTGGGGGCCTTGGGGCATGGGGACAGTGGGCACTGCAGACCTGGCTGGCATCCTTCTGGCTGCCATCCCTGCCTGCCACCATCCCCGTGCCAACACTGAGGCCATTGCAGGGCTCCATTGGAGCTCCCAGAGCCCTGCTGGAGTTTCTTATTGGTATGCTGCCTGGGATGCCTGGTGCCCGTCTCCCAGCTGTTCCTGTGTGCATTATTGCTGGGCTTTGTTTTGCACTGTTGCCTGCAGAAGGTGAAGCCAGGCCTGGCCAGCGGTGCTGAGGACAAACCCAGTGGAGACAGATCGAGAGCTCTGCTCGCAGGGGTGCACAGCCACCTCCCTGTGCCAGCTCACCAAGGTGACTGTCCCTTGGGCCAGACAAGCTCTGCTGCCTGTGGTCAGCGCAGCCCTTGCCTTTCTTCTGAAAGCAGGAGGCCCTACTGTGGTGGCTTTTATAAGAACAGTCAGCCATCGACTCGCTTGCTGTGGACCACCCACTGCTCCTCAGATGACACTGCCTTTTGAAGTCACTACCAGCCCGTTCTGGATTTCAACCAGCAGGCCAGATGGAAGCCAAGCCCCCAGGAGAATGAGAACAAGCCCTACCAAGGGGATCTCCAGGGGGAGCAAGCTGTGGAGTGTCTGGTTCTTGTTTAGAGGAACTGTGAGGTTGGGAGGAGCAAAGATTTCCCAATTTGCCAGGGGTCACAACCTTCCTCTCACCCATGTCCCCAGGGCCAGTGATGGCCAAGCTCTGCAGAGTGTTGGTAGGTTGAGCAGCGGGGATGGTTAGCTGTGAACATTCCCATTGTGTAGCTCCCTGCGGGGGTCCAGGGCTTTGCTTGTCTCCTTTCTCCTTGGAACATCTGGAGGAAGAGTATTTATTCTCTCTCTCCTGAATATTTATTCCCTCTCTCCTGCTCATCCCCTGTGGCTACAGCCACCCTGAGCACTGCTGTCTGTTCACGGGGGAGGATGACAGCTGTCCCACAAGTAGCCCAAGGAAGGTACTAAAGGGATGTGTCACTCTTGGGATAACCCACCTGGCACACAGGACTGGGAGATGAGGCTGAAATCCCCCCACCCACAGATCAGCGCAAAGGCAAGCAAAACCTCCCCTAAAAGCAAAACTTGCCCTCAGAGTCCCAACCTCAGCACAGCTGGGCCCAGGGGCTGCGGGGTGTGTGGCTGAGGGAACAGGGTTGGGGTGTCCCAAGCAGATAGGGACAGCAGCAGGATTGCACAGGAGGGAGAGAGGATGCAGGTGCTGCCAGGGGATACCCTGCCCTGGGGAGTTGGAGGGATTGATGGGCGTTGCAGTGCCCTTGCAAAGGCTGTGGCAGGGCCTCAGGGACACGTGGGATGCAGAGCTTGAGGAAAGCCCTCCTTTGCTGCACCCAGGACAGCTCAATACCAGCTCTCGCTCTGGTATATGCTCTGCAGCCCGAGCAGGACCAGCCCTCTCAGTTGGCAGCCTTGGACATCAACCTGAGCTGTGACACAGTGGGAATTGTTCCAGCAGCACAGGGAGTCAGAGACAACTCCTCTGACCTCTGTCCAAGGGCTCTGTTGGGCTTCCCAGCAGAACAGGGACTGGCACTTCACAGACTGTAATGAGCTGCTGTTGCTTCACTGGAGACAAAAGCACCAGCCTGCAGTGGCTTATTATCACCTCCTTCTGGTTCTTCACTCCACCAAAGGATGTTACAATTCACATTCTGGGTAACATGGAACCTTCTGTGGCCTTTCCAGGCACTGGGGGGAACACCTTGCCTGCAGCCCTGAGACAGGGAAGATTGTGAATAGCTGGGCCAGTTCTTACTGCGTTGCCTTTGGAAGCACATCTGCAAGTCTTCATCCTCACAGCCAGCAGGATGAAAGCAAGGACATGAGGACTGCCAAGAAATATGGACCTCAAACACTCTCCATCCATCCTCTCCAGAGCTGGTAATTCCATGGTGATCCTGCTTTTTCTTCCATCATTCTGCCTTCACAGCTGGGAACCATCCCTGTGGGACACCGTAGAGTTCTGCTGGGGCATCTCCAAGCTAATTAAATCTAAAAGAAAACTTGGAGAGTGCCTAGGAGCTAAAGCCCCAGTGTTGCAACATAAGCTGTGCTAATGTTATCTCGTGTCAGGGTGGCTGGTTTGGGTGTGTTCTCCTGCTGCCACGCCAAGGAGCTGCTCTCTCATCCGCATCCCATCTCCATCAGAAGCTCCACGGTTCTCTCCAGAGAAGGTTGCTCTGCTCTTCCTTCTTTGGTGGGGTAAAGCTGCTCCTGGAAGGATGTACTCCGAGAGGGAGGGATGAGGGAGTCATTATCTGCTTCTTGCAACAGCTGGCAAGGATCGGGGGGACAAAGGAGGGAATCATAATGCAGAGAAAAAGGCAAGGGGGGACAGGGGCACTGCTGGAGCTCTCAGCCCCGGGGTGGTGATGAAGACCCTCTGGGGATGCAGCAGCCAGGAGGGTGGCAGTGACCTTCCTGCACCTTCTGGATGAAGCAGTGGCCTGGCTGGCATTTTCCCCTCATTCCCAGTGAAACACATTTTCACCTAAGGCAGTCTTGGCACTGCTGCTCACAAGGTGTCCGGCTGGCAGAGGGGCTCTGGGGGAATCTTGGCTGTCCAACACAGGTATCATTCAGGAGCAGGGTTCTTGGGAACAGGAGGTGGCCTGTGTATCAAGGCCTTCTTTCACAGCCATGGCAGTAATGGGAATCACTATTCTGGTGGGTTATTGACAGGGTTTGGAAGGAAATCTTGGGAAATTGAGATGCTGCCGTTGAGGCTGGGAAGGTGAATGTCCTGCTGGGCATTTCTTTGTCAGGGAGACAATAGATCCAGGCAAGAAGTGCTCAGGATTTTTAATTAATTTCTTTCTTTCTTTCCCCTTCACCCTTTGTTTGGATCTTGTTCAACAGGGATCTGAAACAAAAGAGGTTGATGAAGTGCTCAAAGGAGAGAGAGCTGAGTGAATCTGCATCATAGCTTGGCTCAGGTGCAGGGCAGATGCTGCTGAGGGGTTGAGGGGACCAGCACTCAAACCTGCCCACTCCAGGTTTTGCCTCTGTGTGGCCTCACAGCTCAGAGGGCTCCCCAAGGAGATCTGGGGCTGCACGGTGTAGGGTGCTGTGACACCAAAGTGACACTGTCCCACACTGCATCCCTGTAATTCAGCAGCAGTAAGTGGCCTTGCCCTCCTCCCTGTGAGAAGCACCATGCTCTCCAGTCACTGTTTTTTAGCATGGCCATGGCATTAGCTGCAGTTCACGTAACCTTGCAGTGTGAATAACCCTGGGAGACTTTCCCAGGGTTGACCCAAAGCAAAGATGGACCCGTGGCTGTGCAAGCCTGTCCCCAGCCCCACAGCAGCTCCTCCTGCCCTCGCTGTCTCAGAAATCAAGCCTCCTCTGTCCTTTTCCCAAGGTCTCCCTGATCAAACAGCTTCTTACTGTGCAGAGCAACCTGTGCTTTCCTCCTGCCTCCTTCCTCCAGTATTTGATGGGCACTGTTTTATCCACTTCCAAAAGGCATCAGACACCTGAGGCGTGTCCTGGCAGGTACACCTGACAGCTGTGGTCTGGTTTTGTTGGGAGGCATCTGTTGAAGGATAGCGATTAGTCTCACAGCATTTTCTGTCCTGGGGAAAAAAAGAAGTGTGAATTGTGAGAACAGTTCACTGACAGCCCCATGTATTGGTGTAAAGGCAAGGCTTCAGTACTCCAGTGGGGTCCCAGTTGCTGCTAACCTATTCCTCCGTCATGCTGATGGGAGCAGGTCAGTTGTCACAGATGGTTAAAAGAAGCTCAGTTATAAAAGGTGCTTTTCTTGGTTGGTAGAACAGGGAGCAGAGCTTTCTCAAAGATGATTTTTTTTTTTCAAGATCACACTGTCCACTGTTTCCTTGCTGTGAAAAAACAGAGCCAGAACCAAAGACAATGAAGAACAGAAGACACTTGTGGCAGTGCCAGCCCAGGGAGATGGCACCAGGGTGACCACTGCCCTGTAAAGCTTTGCTCAAATCCCAAGCTTCCAGCAGGGCCTTTGGCAGGGGTGCAGTGTGGTCAGTCCCCTGGCACCATGGACATGGTATGAGCGAGCCCAAAGCCAGGGCCCAACAAACAGACCAAGAAATCCTCTCCTTCCCAGAACCACCCTCTGCTAATTGTCTGCTCAGCATTTGCTGCAGAGACCGGGGCTGTTGCTCTCGTTTACCTCTCTTAATTATCACCAATCACAGAGTCATCAATAAGCTCAGCTGCATTCCTGTGGCTTGTGTGGACCGGCCACTTTTTATTTGATTTGATTTCTTTTTAAATTGTAAAAAAATTCTTTTCTGGATTGGGAATGCTTGCACTAAACACACACACCCCTTTCCATGCCTGCCCAGGCAGCTGCTGGCAGGCAAGCCCCTCTCCTGCTCCATGTTCCTCAATGGAAGTGGCTGGGAGCCGCTTCAGGGGAGGTACAAGCCCACGGTGGGGGGACAGGAGTGGGTGGGTGGCTCCTGGACCACGCACAGCCCATGGCATGTGGCTGGGGGTGAAACGCCCACAGCTCTGCTCCACCCTGCAGCACCCCTGGGCTCCCATGCTGCTCAAGAAGAGTCTTTTAGGGAAATTGTGTTCATAATTTATGGATGCTTTTAGCTCCAGGAGGTGCTGGGATGAAGGTCTGATGCTGCTCACCTGTGGGTATGAGGACAAGGAAACATTCTCCCCTGAAGCCTCCCTGGCCTCCCTCCAGCGAGCCCCTCACCTTGGTGTCTGGGAGCTGAGGACACTCCCAGGCTAAAAGAATGGGAGAGAACAGTTTGTTTGGGTCCCGTGAGCACGAGGCCGTGCAGGGTGCCGGGCCTGATGGGTGTTCACACCCTCAAGCGTTTGGGGCACTGTTCCTGGCAGCTCCGCTCGGCACGTGCCCGAGTCCCGGCACAGTCCCTCGTGCCCCGTCTCCGTGCTGAGATCACTGGGCAGCAGGGAAGCGCCGAGTGCCAAGAGCTGCTCCACTGAGGGCTTTTAAAGGGAGGCCTCGGCATTGTTTTTCAGCTGGAACAGGAAGCGAGAAGGGCTGGCAAGGCAGGGTGTGATGTGTGTGTGTCAGCACGCTGCAGCAGCCTTGGCAGCGTGGGGCTGGGTGCGTGCGAGCCCCGCGAGCCTGGGCCGTGCAGGAGGCACGGACAAGCTGTGACCAAGCGGGGAGTGATGGCAGGACGTGCGTGTAACACCTCAGCCAAGTCAGGATTTGTGTTTTCGGGCTCGGTGTGACGGGTGGTGGTGGCCATGCTGCCAGGGGAGGGAGAATCCATCGCGCTGTGCGTGGGATGCCAGCCAGGGCTGCCCTTGCCGAGCTGCTGGAGTTAAGAGCAAGAGTCTCGTGGCTGCAGGAACACGGCACCAAGCCCAGGCAGATCAGCCAAGCTCAAGCCAAGCCCTACTGGCAGGAGCATCCTGTGGTTGCACCACTTCGGAAAGCTTGAGGCCGTGCTTTTGCATGACATCGGGCTCTGGAGCAACCTCTCTGCCCTGTCCTTCATTCACACAGGCCAGGGGGCTCCTCTCAGAGCCTGGCTTGGCCGCACAGCCATTACTGCTGGATGCAGCTAGCTCCCAGTAGGCACACGCTTAATTAGCGTAGGGGTTTGGCATCTGCGGGAGTGCTAATTGGGCTCCTTATCAGAGCCCTTCTCTGCAGCCCAGGCAGCCCGTTTGTGGTACAGCATCTCATGGAGCAGCTGCACCAGCCCAAAGGCCTCAGGAAGAGCAGACAAGGCAGACCAGAAATGCCTCTGGTATCTCTGTAGGGTATAAAGAAATCAGCAGCCAAGCTAAGGAAGGTCAGACTCAGAAGTCCTTATCTCGATTCCTGCAAATAAGGATCATGAGTAAAGCACTCAAACGTCATGAGCATCATGAGAGGGAGTTAAAAAAACATGCTGTCTATAAATAAGTAACGTTTTGAGCTTTCATTCTCAGTCTTAAGAGTTTTGTGCCTTTATAAATTTGTATTTTGGGTTATTTTCTCTATTGAGAAAGGATAGAAACGTATTTTTCTGGTTTTCAAATCTCTTGAAGCACAATGGACAATCTCAACAGTCATTGGATTCCAAGAACCAAAGCTTTAACATCCCCCTCTTGCTTTCTCTTCGTCTCCCAAGAAGCATCTTGAGCCTAGTGATAAAACCCAGCCTTCAGCCAACACTGGGTGGGGAATCTACAAGGAAGGTATTGACATTTAATGAGGCCAAATGTTGATTGGTTTCTGTCTCTGCCTGAAAGTTCCTTCAGGTCCCAGTAGGTTTGAATTCAGCTGTAAACATTTAATCAGCATTACTTTATAGGACTTTGTACGCTGTGATTTGCTGCAGAAGTGGCAGCATTTCCAGGCGTGGAGGGCTGGATCCCTGCCAAGAGCATTTGTGTTTGGACCTCTTTGGAACCTCTTCAGGTAAAATAAATTCTAGTATTTCTAGAAATACAGCTCTTCGTGTAGGATCTTACTGAAGGGACTGGTGAAAGAGAGGAACAGCTGTGAGACAGTAGCAGGGAGCCCAGACCTCCTTTGGGAAGCACAAGGAGAAGATGAGGAAATGTCGTGAGGAAAGTTTATCACCAAACAAAACACCTTCAGGTTATAAAGGAGCCTCTGCCAGATCGTAGCTGCCATATGGCATTCCAGGTTGTGTGACGTGGTTTTGTGCAATGGCTGTAGGTCTGAGACCTTTTAGTTTCTGGCTTTGACTTCACCCCAGAGATCTCTGCCTTAGGCAAAGCACACAGAACCACTCTTTGGCCTCATTTCTTTACAAATGATCAGAGTTGGCCTCTTCAAGTGCATCTCCATCCTCATCGGTGGGGGTGATGCCTGGCTTGGTCCTTGGCCCACGATGCTGTAATAGATTTAAGTGGGGCAGGAGGGTCTCCATGGAGTGCTGCAAAATCCCACCTCGGCCTCAGCTTAGCTCCCTCCCTCAGTGCCATCGCTTCGGGCTTCCCCTGGCTGGTGATGCACGTGCAGAATCATGGAATGGTTTGGGTTAGAAGGGACCTTAAAGCTCATCTCATTCCAACCCTCTACCGTGGCCAGGGACACCTTCCACTATCCCAGGTTGCACCAAGCCTGTCCAACCCGGTCTTGAACACTTCCAGGCATGTGAAGTCCACAATTTCTTATACCTAATCCAAACCTACCCTCCTTCAGCTTAAAGCCACATTTCCATCTCTCCCATGCAGTGGTGGTCTCTCCTCCCACTGGCCACCCTCTTGATGTCCCACTGAGTCCCAGGCTGCTCCTTGCCTGCATCTGCTGCAGGTTTCCAGCAAGATGTGAATGCTGGGTTTGTACGGAGACACAGAAACACAGAGACACAGAGACACAGAGACACAGATCTTTGCCCTCGCCTCTCTTAATTGTGTGTTTCCGGGAATAAAAGAAAAAAGCTAAACCCTAGCACTCTGCACAGTGCCATTAACTGGCCATAAAAGTGTTTTGCTGCAGAGGCTGGGTGGTCAAGTGGTTTGAGAACAAGATTGGAAACCATCATCTCTCGAGTTTCCAAACTGTTCATGTCACTGAGCCTCGCCGGGGCACGATGCTTCACCCCATATGTCTCTGTTTACCATTGATAAAACAGAGCTAATAATACTGCTGTGCTTCAGGGTGATCTCTTGGACTGTAATTAATGTTAAAACCTTCTGAGGTCACTGGCTGGAAGGAGCTGGAGAGGTGCAGAGGCTGTGTGCTGCTGGACTGCCAGCCTCCACCACAGCTGGGGTGATTGGTGCCGAGTCCAAAACATCTCATTCACAAGGAATGGAGATGAAAGAGTTTCCTCTAAGGTTCTTGAAAGAGGACTGGCTCCAGGTGAGGTAAAGCAATTGGGTTTGTTCTCAAAAAAAGAATTTTTGGCAAGATCAAAATCACTTTGATTCTGATGTTTTTACATTTACATTGTTTTTTTTTTTTCCTTACATCTTCCAAAAAATTGATGAAATGAGGGCTTGTTTTTTGACATCTATTTTTTAACCCAGGTCTGACCAGCAGAGATGCTCTTGCTCTTGGCAGCTGAGTGACTTTGTTCCTGTGTGAGCTGGGCAGAGGGGAGAAACTCAGTCAGAAGTCTCACTCAGGTCTTCAGCATCACCCAAAGGGGTGGATGTGCTTCAACACCCAACCAATCCTCCTGACCCCACTGACGGTGGAATAGGTGAAATGGGCACTAATTGCTGAATATTACAATTGTGTTTTGATAAAAGTCTTCTGTTTTTCAGGGAAAGTGCTCTGGCACTGATTGCCTCAGAGCTAATGGAGCCAGCCTGAGCCGCTGCAGGCAGAGCAGAGGTTACACATTAGCTCTGCTCACCCTTGCACAAAAGCAAACACAGCAGCACAGCCACTGCGGCTCGGCAGGTGACCCCAGGATGGGGATGGGGAGCAGCTCCCAGCAGCACCCTGGTGTTGAGCCCTCTTACTGCTTGTTGTGCTTCTGCTGATGAGCAGAAGGAGCCCTGCACTGAGTGGGCAGCAGGACCCCTGGGGTCCCTGCCCTGTTCTCCCACTGCAGCTCCTCATCTCCTGGGGCTGGGGTCCCCTTGCCCAACACGGGGCGCCTCTATTGGTGTTGCTGAGACACAAACCTTCCCTGCTCCCAGCAGGAGACTCCTTACTCCCCTTGAATGTCCTGTCTGCTGAAGGGAGGGAAAGGAACGGTGGCACCTTCAGGATGGGATGCAAAGCCCTGCAGTCACACTCCTGCATGGAAGTCGGTGTTGCCCCATTGCCCTGTCTGTCCCTCAGTGAGAACAGCCTGTGTGTGGTACTTGTGAAGTGGCACAGTGTGGATTTCCTTCCTGAGATGCTCCCACTCCAAGCAGTGCTCCTGGTAAATTAAGGAAAGTGATGTCATGCCAGGAGGATTAAATAGCATCTCCTTGGGTGAGCCGAGCGTGTGTGTCCCCTGCATGCCCCAGCTTTGTGAAAACGGGAGTGGTCCCTGCACACCAGCGTGTTCCTTGGCAGTCTGCTGGCATCCTTTCACAAGCAAGTACTGTGGGGAGAGAATGCTGATTGCTGGGGGGGAATATGTCCTGCGCTGGGAATTGCTACTGTGCAAATGTCAGCTCTTATCAACCACATGTGGGATGTGCAGGGCCTGCAGGGAGGAGAGAGGGGCTGGCAGTTCTTGTGTGTGGGGTAAGGAAAAGGGAGGCATTGCTTCTGTCACCCCCCAGGGATGCTAAGGACTTAGGACCATTCCTTAAATTAACATACCCCAGGGTCTCAATCCCATTTAAGCTTCAGCTGCTGTTATGGTACTCCTTGCACTCGCTTGCAAGAGCTGCTCAGTTTTACCTCAGGCAAAGGAGGGGTGGTGTGTTATTTCTCAGACTGGGTACCCCACCACCAGGCATCTCAGACCTCTGAGGGGTTCAAACCAGCCTCTGCACTTTGTCAAAAGCAGCTTGAGTTGCCATGCCCGGCTCGGAGTGAATAAATATGAACTGATGCCCTTTGGGAGAGTGGACAGAAGATTGTCACCCCTGCTGTGAGTAAGCATTCTCATTTTGGAGCTTTCATGCTCTGAGCAGGACTCTGAGCTCAGCATCCCGGGACGTTCCATGCAGCCACAGCCTGTTTATTCAATGCTCAGTCCAGCACAAAAGCCGTATTTTACTGTCAGATGCTCCCTATTAGCTTCAAGTGTGAAATTATCATTCCCACCGTTTTACCAACCCCACCCTTGTGAGGAAATGAGGGAGCAAGCAACTCAAGAGCCGTTCACAGGATGAGTAGGAGCTGTCACTTGTCAGCACAGAGCCCACTTATGGCAGGAATTGCTGCCCTGCTCCCAGAAGGGCCAGAGGGAGCCAGGCTCACAAACACCACTGTGTTATAATGATCACATCAGTGCATGGCAAAGCAACCCTGCGGTGTTTGCACCCCTCTGCAGTCGGGAGGATTCAGGGTGCAGCCCCACAGGGGTCGCTGGGATGGGGGGAGAGGAAATGGAGCCCTGCAGATGCCAGAAAGGGATGAAGTGGCCTGTCCCCTCGGCCCTGGCTCCTGTCCCTGGGTTCTCCTCTCTTCCAAGAGACCATCTCACGTTTCCTTGAGATGCCAAAACTGACTGATGGTGCCTGGACCACATATTTCCTTTCTCTTCTGAAGGCTGGTTCCCATAACAACCTGGTGGTGTGGGACCGAGGGATCAAGACATTGTTTTCCTTTTGCTTCCTGCCTTCCAGGTTTACCCTGTACGCAGTGGATACGCGGGGGAGACACTCAGAGCTGAGCACGGTCACCCTGAGGACAGCCTGCCCGCTGGTAGACGACAGCAAGGCAGAAGGTCAGTGCTCAGGCGCCTCGTGTTCCGTGCCAGGAGACATTTTCCTGCTAGTTTTGACTTTCCCTTTCTTCGCTGTGCTCCCACAAAGCTGCCCAGGCTGTTCTCTCCCAGTGGGAAGGCTCCTTTAAAGTCACCCGTGGGCACAGGGACGTTCATCTGGGGAGGGGCGACAAATTGCAGGGGCAAAATCTCCTTGGCTGGGCAGCTGATGCCTCCGTGGTGCCACCGTGGTGCCACACAGGCATCCTTGCCATGCACAGCTGGAAGAGCTGGTGCTGTGTGTCTGACACGAGTCCCCTGGAAAAAGAGCAATCCCCTCTCACAAACCTGAGAGAGGCAGCCCTGGCTGGGCCATGCAGGGCACCACTGGCTCTAGGTGTTTGAAGGGATGCTGGGGGCAGCTGGCTCAGTTTGGAAATACAAATGTTGATAAAAGCCCAGCTACTTTTGCACATTTGCATTGGTCAGTTTTGAAACTGGTCCCACTTGTCCTTACACCCAACCCAGAGCACCTGGCTGCTTTCAGATTTAAAAGAATTCTTTTAAGTGACCATCATGTTACCTGTTCTCTTTCGTGCTTGCTTTCCATTGGGAATATTGCACAGAAGAAAGTTTTGGTCAGTCCTTAGTTCCATGTTCAATAAGAAAAGCATTCCCATGAAAAAACAGCAAACAGGAGACTAAGGAGAAGGAAGGAGATGCAGTTTTGTGCATTTCTCATCTCCAAAATGAGATTTTTTTTCTCCAGCATGGAGTTAACGCTCTTGTTCAACACATCTGAGCTGCTCCAGCCAATGCCCTCAATGCTGAGGTGCTGCGTTTCTGGCTGAAGGATCACCCTGGGATCAATGGTGTTGGTTTCTTCCTACTCTTTAGCACCATAGCTGTGAATGGCTTTTGGTCTGGTGGATTTGGGAACAGCTTGCCTGCCCTTCCTGGGAGGATAAGGCTGTGTCCTGGCAGCTTTTTGCCTCTCCTCCTCCTGCTCCTTCCTGGAGTGTTGCTGGAGTCTTTGGGGCAGCTCTGCTCATGCAGGGCACCCACTGCAGGATCAGCCTGAGGAATTGCTCAATGCTCTCCAGTCACTGAACCCTGCTGCAGGCAGCCCCAAGGGACTGGAAGCCAACCCACTGCCTGCCCCTGCCGCCAGCCCTGCTGGGGGCTCTGCTCCTCCTCTTCCCACGTTAGCACCTCCAGCTGGCCGTTAATCCCATGCCCTGATCCTTTCCAGAGATAGCTGACAAAATCTACAACCTCTACAATGGCTACACGAGCGGGAAGGAGCAGCAGACAGCCTACAACACCCTGATGGAGGTCTCTGCCTCCATGCTCTTCCGAGTCCAGCACCACTACAACTCCCACTACGAGAAGTTTGGAGACTTCGTCTGGCGCAGTGAGGACGAGCTGGGGCCCAGGTACCTGTCCCTTCCCTGTGTCCTGCCCTGCCCCTTGCCCAGAGTGTCCCTCTGCCTGGCACTGTGGATGTGACCCCTCTGCCTTCTCCTTGTAGCTAAGAGAAGTCCCCTTTCGGTGCTCACCAAGCTGTCCTGCATCCCCTTGGACCACCAGGTCCTGCTCAGTCCTTGGATGAATGCTGGTGGGGCACCTGGCAGCTGGGGGGTCTTTGCGTGAATATTTGTACCACCCAGCCTGAACCGAGTGGGTGGTGCTTCGAATGAGTGGGAGCTTGGAAACACTGAGGAGTTGGGGGCAAAGGATGTGATACAGGCCTGGGAAAGTTTTCCCTTCTCTCCTTGTTCCTATCTGCTGGTTGGATGTGGCTGAAGATCTCTCCATAGTACCAGGATGACAGCTCTCAACTGTTCACAGCCCTCCTGGACATAGATCCAAGCTGGCCTGGGGCTTGTCCTCCTCCACGGATGGCCTTGGTAGTTCCTAGGCCTCTGGCACAGAGCCATTCTCATCCTTCCCACTGCCTTCCCTCTCCTTCAATGGCACTGCAGGCTTGTTTGTCCTTTGCAATTGTTCCTTTTCCTCTGAATCCCTGGGGGCCATCAGCTGCTTCTTACACATCCTTATTCCCCCTGTTACCTGAGATCCAACCCTCTGAAGGATGCTGTCCAACCCGACACCTGCATCAAGCCATGGGACAGCAGGGTGACATTTAAACTGCCAGCCTCAGGACCCAGCTATGTCTGGAGCCCATGGTCGATTTGGCTGCTGTCTGTTGTCTTCACCGAGCCAGGGGAGCTCCTCACAGCACTGCTCTGCCCCTATTCTGTACTCGGGAAATACGTGACTTGCAGCCAAGGGGATGAATCTATAAAAGCCAAGGCAGCCAGTGCCAGGCTCGTGACAAGCGCGAAGCTCTGCCATCCGGCCTGGCTTCTCTGGGAGCTTGGACAGAAGCAGAGGCACTGACATAGCAGGAAGCAACGAGGATTCTTTTTTGCCAAGGGAGGCCATCTCGTAACAGGATTTTAATTGACAGACTGTTCTCCTTCCCAGGGGGACGTTCATTTTTGTACCTTGAAATGTTTATCAGATGAGCCTCGGCTTCGCAGTAAATGTTCGCTCATAAAACGGAGTGACAAGAGGGGAGTCGATTGCCTCTGTGTAATAAATACATCACACTGAGGTCCTCGTGAGCCCAGTTTCCATGAAAGCCACAGGTTACTGCAAACAGCTGCTGGCAAGGAGACACACTGACAGCCAGATGTCCCAACCAGACCGTTTACATTAAGGAGACATTAAAAACTTAGCTCATAGGTGGCCCTAAACCAGGACTTTCCGTGGTCAGCAGCATCTCAGCACCTGGCTTGCCTCATCCTGCTCATCTCCTCTAGCAACAACAGCCCCTTTCCTGCTCCCCCCATTCCTCTCACAGACACCGAGTGAATCTCACACAGTTAATTTGTTCCAACAAGACAGAAGAATCTGTCTAAATCAGTGAACTTTAATGCTACTGTGCATCCAGAGCTCTGGATCCGTGCAGCCAGCGTGCTTCCTAACACAGCCATGGGGAGATTTCACTATTATTTTCTCTTACTGTGTTTGCAGGCCGATTCTTTTGACCACTGCAAGCAGGGTAGGGCTTTTAGGAGGAGGCAGAACAACTAATTAAGTTAAAATCTTCTTTCCATGCCCCTGCTTGTGGCTACCAGCAACACTGGGGTCAGTATGTGGCACCAGCCCTGCGCTCACAACCTGTCCCCTGCTCCAGCCAGTCACCCAGGCAGGCAGCCAGGCTGGCCAAGGGACATGAAGTGCATCTCCAGAGCAGCTGGCTTCTGGTACAAGGGGGAATGCAATGTTCTGATGGGAGGCTGTGATAAGAGGCCATCGAGTCCTGGACTCACTGTCCTCACACACGAGGGTCTGAAAGACCCAGGTCATTTCTCAGTAGAGGGGAAAAATCTGAATTTATGACAAAATCACCTCGTGCAGGAACACAACAGTGAGGCAACCACCCTCTCCCAGCAGTCTCAGGAATCTCATCCTTCCGTCCAGCCCAGGTATCATTTTTTATTGGCTTCTTCATGCTGCTTCACCCTCTTCTTAGTACCTCCCTCTGAGGTGGGGCAGGGCAGGGTTTGGCTGGCTCTGGATACGTCTTCATCTTACACCAGCCGTCAAGATGAGTGCTGGCTGTCCCCTGCAGCAGGGGCACAAACATCCCGGCAGGAGCACCCCTGGCACGGGGTAGAACAGGAGGCTCCTACTCTGGGCCATACCCTTGCAGAGCTGGGGCTTGCAGCAGGGACCTCAGTGCCCTGTGTCCCGTGCACTGGGAACACTGGTTCATGCAGGAGCCCTTGCAAAGTGCCCTGGCAGCAGACACCCATCCCCTCCCTTTTCCTGTCCCCCACCATGCCACGAGGCACCACAGAGGGAAGTGGCTGCTTAGAGCTGTCACTATTTTTAAATCCCCCTCTTCATCATTTATGACTGTGCTGTGACCTCCTAAATCCACCACCTAGGTGCAGTTCAGAACCAATCTCTTGCTCCTGTGGTGGGCATGTGGTGGGAGGGAGGGCACTGCTGGCCCACACCAACATGGGGACATCCCCATCTGGGCTGTGGGGTGAGGGGGAAGGGGGTCACTTCATCCCTTTGGGGACTGAGAGCTTGGGGTCTGGCCACAGGCAGGCCAGGAGAGTGACTCCCCTCTTGCTCCCCTGCCGTCCCCTCCCAATTCCTGCCCTTTAATAAGGCAATAAATTGCCATTTTTGGCAGAGATGAGGTTGGTCAGCATTTAGGAAGATTTCATTTCCAGTATTTGAAAAGGTGGTCGTTCTGACCCAACAGCCCTCCGTAGGGAGCACTTGGGTAATACCCGGGGCT
Source organism: Oreocharis arfaki (assembly GCA_013398015.1). NCBI lineage: Eukaryota > Metazoa > Chordata > Aves > Passeriformes > Paramythiidae > Oreocharis > Oreocharis arfaki. Next base: position 663,407 of record VZRR01004434.1, on the reverse strand, counting down.
TGATTTATGGTGTTAAATTGGCAGCCCAAGAACTGCTCCTGTAATTTATTACCCAGTCTTCACCAGAAAGCCTCTCTCTCTTTCTCACCCCTCCCCTCACCCGCTCTGTCTCTCTTCCTCCGTATTTTTTTAAGAGGGAACAGCTGACAGCCGAAAGCTAAATCTAACATTTACACATGACTTCATTACCCCGCTAAAGTAAATGACTCAAAGTGGTGAAACCCATCAGAACTGGAGCTTTGGCACTGGACAGCAAAAGTGAGGGGCCTGATTCCCTCTCCCCATCACCCTGTCTCCTCTGTGACCACAGTTCAGTGTGTTTCCAGTATTCTCATAGGGCCAACCCATCACGTGCCATGTCCCATCCTTCAACATAGGTTTCTCCTGGGACTGACTACACAGAGTGAGCTGTGGATGCAGCAGGTGTGTGGGAACAGCTCCAGGAGGAGCATGGCCCCTGGCACGGCCGGCATCAGCAGGTTGGAGTGGTTTGACCCCTGAATTTCTTGCCATCCTTGAGCTGCTTCTCACACATAGGAATATTTGCTTGGATAGGAGACCTGAATATGTATCAGGATGCAAGGACAACATGGTGAGTTCTAGCAATACCCAGGAGATCATTAAAGTGTGGTGGAGCAAGTAATGAAAATAGGAAGGTCGAGAAGGCTGAAGGAAGCGAAGGCAAAGGCAGGTTGTGTGGGAGAAAAGTGAGAGATGGGTGAGGAGAGCTGTGGAGGGTAGGGTAGGGTAGGGTAGGGTAAGTGTGAGAAGGGAACAGAGGAAGGGCAGAGCGTGGCCAGCAGACAGGCACTGGCCAGCTGAGACATCCACTCCTTGTGTTGTTGTTGGTTACCCACCACTGGGGTTTGCCTCAAGGGCTGGTCATGGCCACTCCTCATTGCTCCCCTCTTGCTGTGGCTGAGAGAGGCCTTGTGATGAGCTGGAGTAGTAACCAGTCTGGGGGAAAATACAGTGATTGCTTGTTTGGCCTTTGAATAAACAACTTCCCATGTTGGCACAGCATTCAGGTCCATGGACACCAGCATGAGCACAAGCTAAAGGGCTGGGGAAGGGCCAGTACCCCATTTTGGAGCTGCTTTATGACAAATCAGGGTGATTGTGGAGCTGTGGCCTTAGAGAGATGAGAGTTCTGCTTTGTGAGGGTGTTCTGGCTGAGTGATCTCCTCCTGAGCATGGTCAGCTCACATAAAAGTCCATCCTGTGAGGTGATGTGGCTACTGTGCTTGTTCAGCCTTCCCTGAAAGGGACAGTCAGTGCAGATGTTAAGAAACAATTTCTCAGCATCAGGATGGGGAGCACTGGAAGGATCACCAGCTCCTGGCTCTAGGAACAGGTCAGAAATTCATCCAGGCAGGTTGATCCCAGCAGGAAGTGGCACAGGTGATGACTTTTGGTCCCTTCCAGCTGCAGCAACTGCGATTTGTTGAAGTTTGGCAACTGTAGTGACAATCACTATGGTCTTCGGTTTGCAGCTGAGCTGAGCTTGAATCAATCAGTCTTCACCAAAAGCACCTAATGCCATGATGGAGTTTGTAACTCCCAAGAGGCACACATCCAGCAGTACAGGACCTGCTCCTGGCAGCGTGTCAGGTCTTGGTGTGTGGTGGGAGCACCAGATGCTGTAGAAAGTCAGGTGGCTGCTATGGAAAGTAACATTAGTAGAGGTGTTGTGTCAGAGCTGGGCACAGCTCAGTCCATGACATCATTATTCTAGGTGCATGTGCAGCTAACGAGGCTCAAATTGCCCAGTCTGGCTTGTCTTTGTGGATTAAATCCATAAATGGATGTCATGGAGTGTTGTCCAAGGAGGGCCAACTTCCTTTGCTCTTCCTCCGCCCTCCAAGCTGACCCAGAGCACATCACCCTGGGGAGGAGTGGGGCAGTTTTCCATGTGCAGCCCTGGAGGAGCAGTGGTTTCCTACAGCCTTTCATCCAGTGCTCCCGCTGCGGAGGAAGAGGTCCGAGCTGGCTGGGGATGCCAGGATGCCCTCTCGCCTCCTGCCGCCGTCTCTGCCCTCTGCTCTGGCGCTGAGGTGACCCTGACCGGCCCTTCCCTGGCGTCCCATCCCCGGACATCAGACTCACGACGCTTCCCCCGGGCTGGGAGCTCACTGCCTGAGCTGCAACACCACTCAGCTTTCATAATCAAATAATCCCCATGTTTATGCCTTGCTGACTGACAGTGCTGCCCCTGACATATCATTATCGGGAATTTACATTCCTGCAGGAACTGCAAAATCCCCGACTCCTGAATCCAGAGCTTTCCTGTGGCACCAGAGGGAGAGGAAATAATCTGTGATCTTTAGACTTTCAGACCACTGAAGTAAACCCTCTTCCCTCCCTCTGTTTGATTTAGCACTTTGCAGACTCCCACAAGGGGATTCTTGGTTTCTTACGGGTTTATTTTGTTTTGTCTTGATGTGTTGTGCTTTTTTTCCTCACTCTTCTAGTGTCAGTCCTTTTGGGCTGTTTGCCTCCTGCAGACTTAGGAAATCAGGAGGGGGAGGGCTGGGCTCATAAGTCAGGAGCAGGAAGGTGCTGAGGGCCTCACCAGGGTGCCAGGTGGGGCCAGCACATGTGCTGGAACTGGCCAGGATCATATGGTGGGGGTGACAATGTAGCTGGGGCAGACTGTCCTCAGGGCACACAAGCTGCTCCAGTGGGTCAGACCTGAGGTCCAGGTGGTGTGAAGTGGTAGGTATACCCAGAACTTTGGGAAAAACAGAGCTTCTCTCCACTTGAAACAGGAAAGACAATGTCTTAGGCGATGGGTCTCGTCCATTCTTGTCACAAGACAGAGCTGGTGGCAGAACGCACAAGTTCTGACTCCCGGTCTCCCCTGTGCTTTTCCCGCACTGCTCCGTTCCCATCTCTGTCCCCTCCAGGAAAGCTCACCTGATCCTGAGGAGGCTGGAGAAGGTCAGCAGCCACTGCTCAACGCTGCTGCGCAGTGCCTACATCCAGAGCCGCACCGAGACCATGCCCTACCTGTTCTGCCGCAGCGAGGAGGTCCGGCCGCCCGGCATGGTCTGGTACAGCATCCTAAAGGACACCAAAGTCACCTGCGAGGAGAAGATGGTCTCCATGCTGCGCAACACCTACGGGGAGTCCAAGGGGCGGTGAGGGAAGGAGCGGGCCTGGAGCTGTGGGAGGCAAAGGGACTCCGAGGAGTCGAGGACTTGTGATGTGCTGAGTGGCTGGTGGGGTTTGGGGTCGGGTGATGTTCAGAGGGGGTGGAAGGGGACAGTGAGGCCAAACCGAACTTTCTCACACAGACAGCAGAGAAACAAGAAATGAGCAAGTTGGACTTTATTTCTTTTCCTTTTTTTCTCTTTTTTTTTTTAATTTTTCAAGAGTGAAAAAAAAAAAGAAATTACCTAATTTGACTCAGCATAAAAGCCTCTCCTTTTTAATCTTTTCTTACTGAATTTCCTGGACTACACGCTCCAAAACCCTGGGAGGAGGAAATGCCCTCTCGAGGCCAGGGCCAGGCAGAGGGGAGCTGCTGGGCACAGGGTGACCCCCTCCCTGCCTGCCCTGCCTGGCCTGCCACCGGGCAGCAGCTGTGGGGCGAGAGGCCCCGGTGCCGTGGTGGCCGAGGACGCCAGGAGGAGGTGGCGCGGGTGGCCGGTGACACCAGCGAGGGTCCCGGAGGGGAAGGCAGGGAGGTGCCCGGGACGCTGCAGGCAAGCTGGGCTTTTGCACCGCTCCGAGTGGATGGGGCGGCTCCGTGCGCAGCCTTCGTTCGCAAGGCTCCCGGCAGCTTGTTCTGTGCATTAAAGATTCATATTAAGTCCATCTTCGCTGCCTCCCTGGTGTTTCTTCCTGACACGGTCTCGCCTCTGCTTGGGCGTTCGTGGGGTGTCAGTTCTGGGGAGGACATCACTGATGGACGCTCCTGGGATGTGGCTGAGATGAGGGACCCCAAGAGCTGTGTGAACAGAAAGGAGGAAAAAGTGCAGCCTTTTGCCCAGGGTCCTCCCCTCCTCAACACCCAGCATAGCCACTGGTCCCAGTGGGAGCTGGGAGCGTGTGGGAAAGCCCAAGAAGAAAGCCAGGGGCTAAAAAGACATGGAGAATCTGGTTTCTTTTACTGTCAGATGTGGGTTCGGCTGGCCCGGGCTCCCTGTGGGTAATGGATTTCTCAGCCTGGTAGCCAAAACAAAAAGTGCGGGAGGGTGAGAGGGGAAAAAATACAAAAATCAGATCAGCTCAAAGCTATTGCTTTTTCGTTTTTAAAGCAAAACAACGAACCTGGAGAGGGAAGAGGGAAAAGTGTGGGTCGAATGAATCAGCTAAGTGAGCCCAAAGCAAATAGTTTTGTTTAGTTTTTCAGGCTAGTTAACCCTTTAACATCAAAGCAAACAAACAGGAGGTGAGTTTCAAAACAAAAATGTTTTGAAACCAAACAAAGGTGCAGGATTTGATGTGGAGAAGGTTCAGCCAGAGACCTTTTTCTTCTTGAGCTAAACCTATTTGCCTGATTTGCACCCACTCAAGGTTGTTCCTTCCAAACTGCTCTATGTTTTCCCCTCTTTGGTTATGTCTCTTCATTTGAACCACATTTGTGTGCATTGGGAATGACGCCAGTATCTAGTCAAAGTCCTGCTGGAGTTCACAGAAAACTGCTGTGGCACTGGTGCCTGTGAGACAAGCTCCAAAGCACTGCAGGTTGCCTGAGGTCTTAATTTTTAATCTAAATCCCTTTTTCTGATGGAAAGAGAGGAGAATGACACTGAGGGCTCTGGGCTATGGCCTCTGCATCACTGAGGCTCGTACCACACTGACAACAGAGACCAAGGAGGGACTATGACACCACCATGTGTTAAAATCTGAGTGCCCAGCACTGCTGCTGCCCTCACCATCCCTTTGCCCTTTGGGGGTGACTGGTGGCCTTGGAGTTTGCTTGTGGAGATGAAGGAGATGACCATGATTTGTCAAATGAAGTCTTTGCATTTGCCTGGTTGCAGCTGCCACAACACACAGCAAAAGCCTTGAAATGCCAACGTGCTGATGCCTGGCCAGTGCCCAGTCTGGTGTCAGACTGAGATGCCCATTTCATGTGCTGCCAGGACACAGTCTGTGCACTTCTAGGGGGTGAAAACCTCCGAATCTCTCATTGGAGCCACTGATACAGAGTGACTGGGACTGCTGTGCAGTTCTGAGTGCCACAGTGTAAGAAGGGTCTAAAGCCATTGGAGAACATCCAAAGCAGGGACACAAAGATGGTGAAGAAGGTTGGAAGCCATAGGAGGAGCGGCTGAGGTCACTTCGTTCATTCAACCTAGGGAAGAGGAGACTGAGGGGAAATGATACCACATTTTGTAGCTTCCTCACAAGGGCCAGTGGAGGTGCAGGCACTGATCTCTCCTCTCTGCAATTCCTGAGGGAACGGCTGGAGCTGGGCCAGGGCAGGCTCAGGCTGGAGAGCAGGGAAAGGTTCTTCCCCCAGAGGGTGCTGGGCACTGCCCAGGCTCCCCAGGGAATGGGCACGGCCCCGAGGCTGCCAGAGCTCCGGGAGCGTTTGGGCAGCGCTGCCAGGGATGCCCAGGGTGGGATTGTTGGGGGGTCTGGGCAGGGCCAGGAGCCAGACTGTGGTCCTTGTGGGTCCCTTCCCTTCCCACTCAGGATATTCCATGATTCTGTGCCTCTATGATCATCTCCTCCTGGCACCTGCAGAGCAGGCAATGGCTCCATTGCCTGCAGGACAGGTCCCTCTGGACACTCGGCAGGACACAGCACAGGCCAAGGCTGCCGGGACCAGCAGCCGCCGCAGGGAGCTTGGCTGGTCCATGCTGTCCCTGCTGCTCACCGGGTGCAGCTCCAGGTGCTTTGAAGCTGTCTTGTTTTCTCAAGGCTCTGGCCCACCTTTCCCTGTACTTTATAAACACAGGGTTTTATTTTGTTTCTGTTTGCTTGGCTCGGGGCTGATTCATTTCTCTTGGAAGCCCCGTGCAGCACATGGCGATGGGGAGCAGCTCTGCGGTCTTGCTGCAGGCGAGAGCTGGTGTTGCCCAACCTGAGGGACAAATTGCCTGTGTGTTCTGACTGGGCTGGAGGTGTGACAGGGATAATACTGCCCCTGGGATTCCTCTCCATTGTGAGTGTGGTGCGAGGTGTTAGGAACAGGAGATGCCAGCCAAAATACAAGGCAGCTGGCTGGCTGCCCCTCAGCATGTTTTTCTCCACTCTGACACTGCGAGCTCCCCCACAGCGGTGTTTTTTGCACCTGGGATGCCCATCCCTCACAGAGCTCTGGGGAAGGGGCAGAGCTGCAGCATGGGGATGTTTTGTTGCAGATGGTGATGGAAAGGAGACCTTCAGCCCTGATAGCCCTGACTGGGAACACAGCAGGAGCAGCACAGGAACAGGCTGGTTGTCCCCTGGATCCACACTGCAGCTGTGTCTGTTGCAGAGGCTTGGTTTGCTTTCTTTGGAAGGCTGCTGAGGAGCTTTGCTTTGCATCCATGGTGAGACTGGCTGTTCATACGGGTACACGTACAGAGTGAGTTGTGTGTGAGCCTGTGTTAATATGTACAGAGCAGGTGGAAGAGTCTAGACTCTAGGCTGTGGACTTTGATGGCCATTAACCTGTCGTGAAGCACACCTAGCTCCCAGATCAAAGCCAGGAGAGCCTCTGGCCAGTGATGGTACCTGGCACAGCACACCCAAGCCAAACAAAACCGAGGAATTCATCAAGGTTACACATCCTCCAGCACACAGCTGAAAGGAAGGGTCTGTATTTTCTCCTTGGAAACTTTGGAGAATGTAACCCTCTGGCTTTCAAGATAAACAGTTGCAGTCACAGCCCAGCAATGCTGGCAGATGGACCTGTGCCCCACAGTGTACACACACACAGACCTCTGCCACTCCTCCGGCTCCCTCGGGGAAAAGGGATCCCAGCTCCAAAGCAAATTGCTGCTGCCCCAGGAGCTGGCTCCTTTTGCCAGTCAATACCCTGACTTTGCTGTGCCACTGACTGGGCTTTGGCAGACCAGGGGTGATGCTGTCCTGGGTGGGAGAGCACCAAGGGGTGGATGAAACATGAAAAGCAAGTGGGCCGAGGGGCAAAAAGATGCCATCATCCAGGTTTAATAGATAACTACCCACATCCATTTGAAAAGCTGACATTATTTCCCTAATGGCATGGCTGGGAAGGGTAGCTTCGCATCAATGGATGGAGTGATCAGCTCCAATGGCTCCTGGATGGAGTGATCAGCTTTAGGATGAGTTAACGTCAAAAGGAGAAATCTTCTCCATGTGCCTTTGCAGTGAGTGTGTGTGCAGGTAACAGCACTGATAGAGCAGCCGTGGGTGCATCCTTCACAGCCTGGCCCCACTTCCCCCATCCATGACCCCAGCACCCCATAAACCCCAGCTTAGCATGGGGAGAGGGTTTCTCTGCAGAGAAACCTTTAACAAGCAGTCACTGCCACTTCCAGCATCCTAGAAGCATCCAACCGGGCACATGCCCTCTTTGGGGGCACCCCAAATCTGCCACTTGTCTGGCAGCTCAGAGCTGGTGACAACTGCAGGTCCCCTCCCAGGGCTGCGTGAGGCTGTTCCCTCCGAGGAGCCTGAACAATCCCCATTGTCCCCACGGCCATTGTTCCCCCCACCCTGCTGCCGGCTGGGCTGCAGCTGGCACGGCGCACAGAGGGGCCGATTGTTTGGGTTTTCGCGCTGCTGATGACACACCACTTTGGGACAGCTTCTTCCCACGGCAGAGGCCTCTGGAGTCAAGTGCTGCGTTTGCTCCTTTATTTCTTTGTTTGGTTTCTGCTTTTCCTCTTTTCTATTTTTTTTTTTTTTTTTAAATTTTTCCTTGGTCGGTTGGGACTCTGCTAAGGCTAGGGAAGAAGCCAAGGGAGTGCCGGTGGCTGTGCTGTGTGGGCAGCCCAGGTCCTCACCATCCCGGGGGAACAAAGCCTTGCAGTGGCACTAATGCTTAGCCATGGCACTGTCCTGTGGTGCCACGGATGAATCAGTAGCCTGTGAGCTCATACCTTGTTGCCCTGGGAGGATGTAAAGCACACATTGTACCTGCTGGGCCAGAGGCAGGATTAGCTGTCCAGAAGCTGAGCATCATGACAGGAATTGATTTGTGCACTGTGGGACACAAAGGAAAAGGGTTCTGTTTTGCTTTCCTAAGTACTCATGGCCTGCCTGCCTCCCTGAGCGTTGGTGGTCATGGTGTTAAACCAGGACTGTGGCTCACAGTGCCACCATGGTCGGGGACCTGCCCTGGGCAGCTCTGGCCTTGCCAGTGCCCTTCACAGCACTGGGCTAGGGGGCACAAAAATCTGCCAACAGGCTCTTGATCCTGGGCACCAGGAGCTGCCAGGGCTTCAAGGATTAGTTTGAACCACTACGACGTGCTTCAGCTTGGGCATTTCCTATGGTGCTGTGAGGGTTGGGAGGCTTTAAGTGCTTGGGTGGAAAGTTTGAGCATTGCAGTATTAATAAAGAGTGCAATGAAAAGAATTCCCCTTCCCTTCCCTGCACCTGCCCACCCTCCCATCTCTCCAAGCCTGTTCAGCAGGCACTGTGGTGTGGAGCCTTGTGGAAACACAGCAGCACCAGGGCTTGGGAAAACCCACATTATTAGGGTGACATTTGGAAAAGAACAGGTCTGTGTTACAAGGTGAGTGCCTGAAAACAGAGGTCGGTTTTGACATTTAGCCAGAAGCATCCCCACAGCTCAACTCTCATCAAAAATGCCAATGGATCTGAAGCATAAGTTGGGTTGGCTGGGCTGAATGAGGATAAAGGGGAGCAGCAGCAAGCTTAGGTATGGGGCTCTTAGGCTTCTTTAAAAAAATATATGACTGGGAAAGTGATTGACAAATAAATAAACTGGCAGGTAACATCTTAAAAGCAGGGCAAGGAGGGTGGCTACAAGGGAGGATGTTGCTGTTTGGATTCTTCACTCATCATAAGCAAAATGATCAAAAAGTTGTGAATAACCTTGTATCTGAAAAAAAGAAAAAAATAGAAATTCCATGGAAGCTGTTTTTAACCACTAACAACCCTCCCCAGGCCCAAGAGAAGTCAGCCAAAAGATTGTCAAGACCTTTAAAACTATTTTGACACAGTATTGCCTCACTTGTACTTAAAAAAATGAAGACCCTGGCCCTTTGGCTGCATTTTATTGGAGAACTTAGGCCAGTTGTTGACTTGACTGATGTAGGCAGCTGTTACTCCAATTCAGGGCAGAGGGAAAAATTTGGGGCCATCACAGCGTTGTGGTAGTTAATGAACAGCAAAAAGAATTCCGGCCTCGGAACCGCTCGCTTTCCTTCACCTTCCAGGTTTGTGTGCCTTAGAAACTAAAAAAACTGAGGAGGTGGAATGAACAAGTCCAGGAAAAGGTAGTGCTGCACCAGAAAGGGTTTGTGTGTCTACATGTGTGCAGGCAAGTGAACCCATAGGCACACATCTGCCAGCCTGAACGCTCATTTGATTTTCAGATGTCCTTGTCTACATGGAAAGGAAGATTTTTCATACTTGTGAGTAGTTTTCTTCATATACCAGTCATCCTATGGAAACTTTTTTAAGCCTCCGTGTCTTTTTGACATGACATTTTTCTGCTGCTAACAGCTTCATTTTCCCATTACAGGATGGTCTTTAAGGTCCCTTCCAACCCAAGCCATTCTACGATTCTGTGATTGCCGCAGTCACCAATGCCATGCCTGTCTGAGAAGCTGTGACTCTGAGCCAAGTCAGGGTTTTGCCATAAGAATTCAGGGCAATTTCCCCAGCTTTCTTTAGTGATTGATCTCCAGAGAAGACACGTAACCTGGACACAGAAACTGTTGTTCTGCCTGTGCATCCCAATTGATCCTGGGGTGGCTAGGCACGTGCAGGAGGAGTGGAGCTGAGCAGAGCCCAGCAGGGGTGAGCTGCCTGCTGTTCTCTGCCTTCACGGCTGCTCCCATCTTCAGGTCTTTATTAATGCCTAATAGATAGCTCAACACACAGCCTATTGATTTGTGCATTGCCATAGACACAACCCATTTAATCCCTCGTTCCTGGGCCTTTGGGCCTACAGTATGTGCTATCGATAGTGCTGTGTGTGACGCACTTACACTCCATTAATATTGCATTGACCAAAGACGGGGATGGTATAGAAAACATGATGCATTCTTGCTTGTGAGATTTCTGTCTCTCCCTGCTCAACATGTTGCAGTGCTTTTTCACAGGTAAAATGCAAAACATTTTTTTACTGACTTATTCATGCCAGAGCAGAAAAAAAAAAAAAAAAATTTATTCTCATCCCGCAGTCTATTGCCCTCACCACACACAAATTATTGGTGTACACCTCACAAGGCCTTGATCTGGTGGGGGGACAGCAACCCCAGCTCTCTCTGGACCACTGGAGACTGATTTATCTTTATCTGTCTGTTTTCTCATGTGCCCAAAGGCTCTGTGCATCGGGATGTTCAGCTCTCTGCTCACAGTCTGCTTTCAGCATTGCTTCCCTCCTAGGTAACACCTCTGAGCCAAGGCATGTTCCACTGAGACTGGTTTTCTGGATGAACATGCTCTGCATGTGATGAAGAAGGTAAGCAGAATATGGACAACTTGATTTTCAAGCTCTCTCACACCAAAACCTCCACCTGGAGGGAAGCAGGACCTGAACCACCATGGCAGAACCAAAACCGTTGCAGGTGAAGTCGGCTCCCAGGGCCCTGGCCAGCGGTGCCTCCCTCCACCCGCTGCAGCCCTCTGGCAAAACACGGTGGTGTTCAACCCCCCTGCCCCAACAGCAAAGAGCTGGAGCACACAGACAGGGCGCTGTGCAGCTGTGGAGCCAGATGTGGGACCCCACAGCCTTCACTGACCACGCTGGGTACCCCCATGGGCGTTGCTCGGGACCGGCTCGACCGAAAGCAAAGGAGACGTGGCAAGAGCGAGGGGTCCAGTTCAGAACTCTTTAATACAAGCTTATATTGTTTGTGTTTCTGATTCTCTGTTCTCCCAACATCTGGGGACATTAACCCTCATATGTGTGTGAGCATGTGTATGAAGATATATACAAAATCACACAGTTAAATATTTAAGCATACAAGGTATTATATATTTATATAATATAGAACTTTAGGGTATAGGAATCAACAATGGCAAAATATTTCTGATGAATCTGACATAACTTTTTTTTTTTTTTTGGAGTGAAACATGACCTGTTTTTGAAAGACCAGAGGAAGTTGTTGCTTATTCAAAGAAAGAGAAAAAGCTGTATAAAGAAATTCTGTGAAAATGATTTAAAAAACATCATGAACCAAAAAAAGGACAACTGTTAAAAACTGTATTGAAAAAAAAATAAATTAGATGAACAATTGTGTAAATATAAATTAAAAAAGATGACAATCTTAATAAATAAGCTTTACTATTTACATCTTTATATATTGCTTGGAGACTTAAATTAGATCCGTTAAAAACAAACGAACGCAAAATAAAACCCAAAATTGGAGCAGCAAACGTACAGGCGTGAGGTACAGAAT
>VZRR01004434.1:470678-651873 GCA_013398015.1 Oreocharis arfaki | reverse complement strand
AGGTCCAGAATTAAGGGTTGAACTGTATTTTGGTTGTTTCTTTTTTTTTTTTTTTCTTTTCTCTTTTATACAGTAGACCAGTAGAATTCTTGTGAAAATAGATCCTCAGCACTTCATTGGAGTATTGGTTGACGTGGCTTCCAAAAGGTGCCAAGAAAGATTCCATAATAATAATAATAATAATAACCATAATAATCATAATTATAATAAAAAGATACAATATGATACATAAATATGGAAGAGCAGTTGGTAATATGAATACATTTTTCTCTAGACGAGATCACAGTTTTATTTGTAAATATTACACTGATATATATATAATATTACACATATAATATTATATATATATCATATATATATTTATATATATATTTATATATATATATAGTACGGCTCAATCCTGCTCCCAGTGAAGTCAACAACAACAAAAACCTGTGTTGACTTGATGGGAGCAAAATCCAGCCTCATCTGCAGACAGGTACGTAATTACAGAGGCCGTACAATGCAAACTCCGCAACGGTTCCAATTCCCTCTTGAATTGCTGGTGAAATGTTCCATTAAAGCCCTGGTTCTTTGCACTCAGAAGATGGAAACTGGTGGCTGAATGTGGCCTCACCAAAAGAAAGAAAAACCAAAGGACTAAAAACTAAGCCAGAATGGGAACCAAAGACAACTTGGACTCGTTAGCTCCACATCTCGACCCAACAGGACTAAAACCACCAACAAGTAGCACCAAGACTCCTCATCGAACGCCTGAGGCCAGCCCAAGCCCTTGAGCGTGGCCTCAGAGGAAGTGATTCTCATTCTTAATGAATCTTGGATGTGCAGATCCGGCGAAAAGGGGGAAAACTCAGTTTGCCAAATGAAGACAGGAACAAAACATTAAGCCTCACTTTTCTCCTGCTAAAAGGAACGGGGGGGTTTGAACGCCCCAGGTGGCAGGAACAGCCCAACACCAACTCCCTATTGCCCAAATTGACCATAGCTCCAAGGAAATACATCTTGGGCCACCTGGACCTGCTCCTGCTCATGCTCCCACTGAACTCGGCGGTCAAGGTCTTCCAGGGAAATGGGACTGTTCTCGGGGCTTCAGTGTGCCCAGCATATAAGGTCTCCTGGAGGCAGGAGTGCTGCTGCACCCTCACAGGGAGGTGGCCTTCCCCAGAGGATGGGGTAACATGTAAAAAACGTAAAACAAATCAGCTCAGCTGCACCACTGAGACCAAAATAGGGCCCACAACCATGAAGACATCTAGAGATACCTAGAGTGTATCTCTGCTGGGCATGTGGTCCTCTCCCAGTGATATGAACATGCCCATCAGCTCTCACTGGGGACTCCAGGGATTGGGCAAGATGCTGCTGAAAGGCTGGGAATTTCCATGGCATCCAAAACAATTCCAAGGCCAAACTTCCAGCTCTGAAACCCCTCTGAGCATCCCAGCCTCGGCTGACTTCACCCCATCCCCTCCTGTCTTCTAGCTCAGCCTCGAATGGGCACAACGGGCTGGAGTGTGGGAAGGGGGTGGTCAGCACCCCACTTCCCCAAAATGGGAATCACCTGTCTGCTCAGGTAGCAGCTTTCTCCTTCCCCCTTCACTCCCAGCCTCTCGCAGCTCTCCGGGATTCAGACTGTGCAGTGCTTCTGAGTGCAGTAATTAGAGCACAGTGAAATACTGGTTAAATGCGTATGTACAGTTGGATAACGTAAAAATAAGCACAAATACACACTTAAAAAAATAATCTGGAAAAAAAAAAACCAAACTCCACCCCCTCCCTCCCCCCACAAACAACAATATACCAGGGGATAACCCCTTAGCCTTAGTTCCTGGACATATCACAACACACAAGGAAAACAAAACCAGACAATGTTATAAAACCTCACAGTACTTCTAGGGAAATCTACACTTAGTATCTAGCTCTCTACTCAGCTGGCAGAATCGGTGTTTTCCTTTCAAACACACAAAAATAGGCTTTGCTCTTCTTGGAGTTGGAATATACGGGTTTTCTTTTCTTTTTCTTTTCTCCATTTTTTTATGGGTTTTTGTTGTTTTCTTTTTTTCTCTCCTATTCCTCTTTGTAAAGCCTCACATGTTATTTTTTTATCCTCACTTGAATCACTTGCAGCAAGAAACTTTTGTTGGCTATGGGGCTTTCTTTTTTTCTCACACTTTTTTTTTCCCTTTTTTTTTCTTAGACACAGGTAAAACCTAGAACAAACCGACAGTTACAACCAAGTGAAACTGAAACCGGAAGGGAGGTAGCTGGAACCCGATTCCAAGAGTCCTCTGGTGCCATCCTCCTTTCTCAGCCTGGGGGGGACAGCGGAAGATGCAAGAAAAGCAGGAGGACACCAGCTCAGCCTGTCTGTGAGAGGGTGGGGAGGGAGAGGGGTAGCAGCTGATTGGAGTTTCCCACCCCACCGTGCACCATTCACCGCTTTCTGCTCCAGCTTTCTCTCCTGCTGGCCATGGGCATCCCCCACAGCCTGGTGGCCCCACGTTAAGGTGCAGCCCTGGCTCACTATCTGTGACGGAGAAGATCTTGGCAATAATGTGAACTGGACTTTATGAGCAGCTAAATTTCACCAGCCATGAGCACCCTCTTCTCCTCCCCCAAGCTTCTGGTTTGATGTTGTCCTACGCCACTGGCTCAGTGGGTGGGGGTGGTGGGTGGTGTCCCTCTCACCTTCCACCCAATGGCCACCACAGTCAGGGGGGTCTTTCCTAGGGCTCCACTGGGCAGTTTAGGCCCGTACAGTGATAGATGATGCAAGGATCCAGCTGGCCTTGCCCAAGGTTGGGAGCACAGGGGACAAGACCGAGCAGGTGTCGACACTCCCCATGGCTCCCATCTCAGCATCTCTCAGGGTGCTTGGTACAGCACCTGAAATGCAGAGGGGATTTGCACCAATGGAAAAAAAAAAGAAAAAAAAAGCCATTGGATTTAACATGACTCAGAGCAGAACTTTTTCCACTCCTCATCCTGTCAGTCCTACTGGAGGAGATGGACAGTGCCAACATGGTAGTTAGAAAAACAAAAAATCAAATAGCAGCACAGAAAGCCTGCCTGTGGGAAAGGGAGTTGGGGCACACCAGGACTGCAGGAGGGAAGCCGAGGAGTGAGGTTGTGCTGGTGAGAAGCCACTCATCTCCCTTGAGCTGGGGTCTCCAGCTCAGCAAGCAGGGGAGGGCCCTGGCTGGCCACAGGGGCTCAGCTGGCCTCGAGCTCCCGTGAGCCCACAGCAGCAAGTGGCAATAACATCTGTACAGACCTGTCTCTCCTGGCACTGTCCATATGGGAAAAGCAGATGGGAAATCTCCTCCACGCTGAGCTCCGCACCGGGAAGAGCATTCTCAGGATGCACTCAGGAGGCTGAACTGAGGCTCTCTGTTGGCATGGAACCCAGGTGGGATGGAGAGGGGGAATCACGCCTAAATGCCTCAGGCATTGAGGACATGGTGTGCTGTCCATCTGAAAGGCTTTTGAGGTTGTGAGCTCTTCTGATGGGCTGGGTGGCACATGTACAAACGGCCAACAAAACAGGGGAGGGCAAAGGGACCAAAAGGAAGCAGCAACCTTTGCACAGTTATTTACAGCCCATATTAGTTAGAAGGTGAGGGGCAAAAGTGGAAGCTTATGGCACTGCTCTCTAAGCTGGAGGATGCTCAGTCTAACTACATGGAAGGAACCCTGATCCCACTGCACCTCCCTTTCCAGTACACCCCTGCACAGAGGGGGCAGAGCCATCCACACAGCTCCCACGGCCAGGCCTTCTCTAGGAACAGCTGGAGCTTCACAACAGAGAGCTCCTCACCTTCTTAACAACGATCACCTCTCCAGGCCTCTACTTGAGCTCTTGATATTAATATCTAGTTTATTCCAAGAGAAACAACCCCAGCGGTGGGTAACAAGAACCTGGCTCCTTGCACCTACTGTTCTATCAGTTTTCCACTTCTAGTTCTCCAAATCATTTTTACATCCATCTCCGTGAGCTAAATGACCCCTCCCCTTACCCTTCTGCCTTGCTCCAGTGCCTAAATGTTCAATCAAGTTAGAAAAAAATCTTTCTGTCTTTATCTAGTAGATTGTACAAGTCAGGACAGTCTCGAGGGACAAACTTAACACTGGGAAGGATGCTCTTTTGGATGTGCGTCCTTCCTAGCAGGAGCTTGAAGCAGCAGACACATGCCCAAGCCACAATGGAAAGATCTCTGGGATTTCCCTGGCATGGGCTGCAGCAGCAGCAACATTGGATGCTCTGGGTATCTCAGTGACTCAGTGTAATGAACCCTGTGAGGAAGGGAATCACTGAGGGTCTGGCACATGTCCCTCTCTGGGCTGGAGCAGGAGGATGACAGGGAAGTGTGAGGTCTGCTGCAGCTAATGCCCTTTCTGGAAGATTACAAACAGCTAAGCTCCTGGCCTATCCCAAATGCCCGACTCACTGACAGCTTAATACTGACTAATATGGCCAAAATCCTAATACTGTCTCCTGCGGGCCTTTCCTCGTGGCAGGTGTCTCCTCCTCCTCTTCCCCTCTCCTGAGAAAACAGGAGCATGAAGTGGTTGTCAGATGCAGACCACCATAAGAGTGGGGTGGAGGAGGCCTAGAGAACCACTTGGCAGAGCGGAGACCAGAAAGCAGATTCCTTTGGCTGGCTGGTGTCCTGTTTTCTTGCCCCAGTGCTGAGGAAGGGACCAGAGGGTTTGAAAGGCAGGTTGTAGGTAAGCTTTAAGGCAGACTGTTTGGTTGCATGGGGTTGTTTTTCACCCTGTCCTGACACAGTAAGGAAACTATTTGTATGGGACATAGCAGCAGGAGTAGCAGCAGCAGACATGCTCAAATGACAAGTGTGGGCATGAGTTCCCCTCTCTGCTCCTCAGAAGCAATCATCCATGCTCCTCAATGCCAGTCCTCCCACTCCCCACTCCCTGATTCCACCACAGGACCACCTGCCCAGGTCCACACAGAAATGTCCCAGAAGCCCTGCAGGCTACAAGGGGGCTTTTTGTTGGCTCTCTGAGGGCAGGGCGAGAAGGAGGAGCTGTACAGAAAGGCCACTGCAGTCTGCTGAGCTCCCTGGCTGGAAGTGGCATTCCTGTGAGGAGCAGATGCATCCCACATCTCGAGCTGACCGGGCGCCTGGCAAGTCACTTGCCGAGAGGCCCAGCCCCGTGGAGATCCCACCCCAACCACAATGCCCCGAGCATGCGATACCTTGGCATTCAGCATCAGAAAAGGCTCAGCTTGGAGTCCTCCAAGAGCTCAGCCTCTTCCATGAACGGTCTGAGTTGTGAGTGCTGGGGAGGGGAAAGTGTTTTTGCGTTGATCATAATCTCTCACTCTTTCTCTCTCTTTCTCTACTTATTTCTATAAATATGTGTACATAAATAGTTTGTTTCTCGCCTTGAATCTAGATATGAACTGTTCGAATTAGGTGGGCATAACATGCTGTTTTGATACACGAAAGTCATCTCGACTTGACTCTTGGTTGGTTGTTTCTCGTCATCACTATTTAAGATATAATTAATACATAAACCCCTACTTTGACTTCTCCTTGGACAAAAAATTAAAGGCAGACTGGTTGAATTCTAAGGGTCCCTGGTGCAGAAATGCCATCCAGTTGAGCAGCTAAATGTTAAAAACGATACCAAAAGGGATGTGGTGTCTCTCCTAGCCTGCCTTGAGCAGCTTGGTCCTCCTTTCCACGTCACTTAGCGTTACCCAAGACTGAAGCCATGGAGGTCTTTCTGGTTGTGCTCTTGGGCGTTGGGGTCCCGGCAAGCACACTCTCCTTGTAGGTCACAGGACATAGGAAATGGTGTCACCTGGGAAAGAAGCCAAAAACACAAAGGCATGAAGGAAGGAACACACCTACAGCAGCCTGGAGAGCAAAAAAGACCTCTGGGGTGAAATCTTCAGAGATCAGCTGCAATCTTCAACTTTGTTATTTTTTACAGTGATTTATGTTAGTGCTGAGCTGCTGCTGCACTCAGGTTCCTCAGGCCCTATGGTTTGGGTGCTGCTGCTTCACTTAAGTCCATTTGTGCACTTAACTATGAATTTTCTTGGGTTAAATTCTTCAGGGGCAGAGCCAAGCACCGATCAGCGAAGCTGGGGTCCAGCAGAGACTTCTCTGAACACCTCTTGTGTTTGAGATCAGGAGATGCAGCTAACGGGCACTGAGGCACATCAAAGGAATGCAGTGGGAGACTGCTGCATTCACCATCTGTCATCTCCCTGTGACCCCTCTGGAGAAGCGTGGGAAGGAGCTCAAACAATGGCCTGTGATGCCTGGCCACTGAAAGCTGATTCGGGCCTAGTGCACCACAGTATTCACCTGCAGAAAAGGGGGTGGCAGTGGGACAAGTGCCTCGCTTGCCCTGAAGTGAATTCCCAAGAATTTCTCCCATCTGCACAGACTGAACAAATGACCTCATTCCTCTCCTTTACACTCCTCCCAAGGCAGTGCCACAACCTGTTCCAGTGTTCCCAGTGAGGGCTGCACGCGCGCTCTGTCCCGGCTCTGCAGCCACACGTTCACTCTCCCTTTCACAAACACTTTTCTCCAGGCTACGACGCCCGAGTCGGCCCGTTCCCTGTGCATCATCCACAGCACATCTAGGAATGTGGACCCAGCATTGTGCTGTCATCTCCACCTGGACCTTCCACACGAGTTCCTGCCTGTCCCCCTCCAGGATGCCTTTCTCTTGACGCACACGATTCGGGAAGGAGGGGTGTGGAGCTTTGTTTCACAACTGGGGAGCCTAAGGCAGGGACTTGCTGACAGAGACACTAAATAGCCAATGCTCATCACCAAACCAGGGCTTAGAGAGCCCCCTCCCCCTGCTTTTGACTCCATTCACAGAAGACCTGACCCTCCAGGTGGAACAGAGTGGTGACTCTTCATCAAGCCATGGCCTTGGTGACTTATGAACTAAATAACCAACGAATAATCTGCATCTACAATTGCGCAAATTTGGAGATTGCAAAGAGAAGAAAGAGTCCAAAAAGTTAAAAGCATATGAATCCAAATAACTGGCAACTAAATAAGCTTATAAACTGCAGAAAACAATAGGAGCTTAAGGGCCACTTGATCCAACAGAAGCCAGCCTGAGCAGGACTGTCTCGTATCACAGTGTTATGAATATTCTTAGATAGGAAAACAGAGAAGTCTGCAAACAATGGGGTTTGGGGAGGAGGCTGAAGAGGGATTTTTTAATGACTGAATTAAAGTACTGGAAAGGAAAAAGAAAAGATACATGCAAAATAAAAATTGAGATTTTCTGGTCAGTGTAGAAGGAAACATTTTGGTTTATATTATCTGTTACGTTTCAGGTTTGACCCTTTCCTTCAAGACAAACAAATAAAAAAACCTATTTCACAGCAAAGGTTATGTCTTGAAATAAAAACTTGTTT
Organism: Oreocharis arfaki; assembly: GCA_013398015.1. Lineage (NCBI taxonomy): Eukaryota > Metazoa > Chordata > Aves > Passeriformes > Paramythiidae > Oreocharis > Oreocharis arfaki. Next base: position 644,453 of record VZRR01004434.1, on the reverse strand, counting down.
CACTTTAAAAATGCTCAAACAAAACATTTATGTACGCCTGGAGTTTTCCCCTATTTTTTTTTTTTTAAATCCTGAATAATTCAGTTCAATCTGGATTTGGCAGTGATTTTGACTTAAGAAATCCTCCCTGTTGTACAATGAAGCTACTGGTTGGAGGCGAGACCTGGGAACCTGATTCTTTCATTTGTCTTGATCAAGCTTTTTCCTCTCCCTGGCCTGGCTTCCCTGTGCTTGCCTGCAACAACCTGACAAAGGCGACTAAGTGGCCCCTTCATTCAGAGGAGAGACAGGGAAGATGGATCCACACTTTGCCTTGAACACAGGTCAACCACACACCCAATTCAGGCATTTCAGTAAAGTGTCTGAAATTAGTGGTGACAGCCTACTGCACTTTGTCTCTGCTGCTGTCCAGGCTTAAGTGGGATGTGCTGCAGGCACAGAGATCTCAAACATGCTCCCATTTCACCTGCGGGAACATCAGAGCCAGGAGAGAAAGCCCTGCATGGCTCTGTCTCCAAACCGCCAGCTCACATTCCCCTCACCTCCTCTGTGCTGAAACAGCAGCCTTAGACACCCAAACTGGCAGGAGTTTTATGTGGCCTTAAGTGCTCTACCTCCTTCATTCCCTCTCCTCCCTTTCTCCTTGTGAATCCCTTGTTTTCTTCTTTGCTTTATCACAGGCTGTGCTCAGCCCTGGAGCAACCTGAAAAGGTGCACGTACCAGACTGGATTGCTGCTGCACTACAGCCAGTTCCTGGGGAGATGCAGCCACTAGAGAAGAAATGTCTGGCTGTTTATTGTCTCCCAGTAGTGGTCATGGACAGAAGAGCAGAAGCTTTCTCTGAGGCAGAGCCGTGGCCCCTAGAGCAGACAGCTTCATGGCTCAGCAGCAGTTCCCAGCAGTGGGTAGCCTGATGGAGGAGGGTTTCTTCCTGATCAGATCAGTCTTATTCACTTCATGTCCCTTATGGAGGCTTTTTATGCAATTCGATTTTTACAGTGCTATTGTCCAGATAGATGAATTGTTTTGTCTTATGGCAGTGAGCTCCAGAGATCAGTTTTCTATTATGTGAAAAGGCAGAAATTTCTATGGGTAATGAGCACAGCCACAGTCATATTAGACATGACAAAATTCTCCAAAAACTTAGCAGTAATACAGGGTTTTCCACTTTAAACAGCATTTACAGTAAATACACATTTGAGGTCCTCAAGGACCTGATTTCCATAGGTATTTAGGGAATCTAACCCACACACAGAATCTTCTGGGACTGTCTGGAGTACCCAGCTCAGAGAAACTCTAAAACCCCTTGGAAGCAGGACTGTCTGTTGCCTTGGGCTCACACAATGACAGCCTCTGGAGTACACAGCCATGAAATAGAGCTGCTGGATGTGCTAGAAATAATAAATGCTGAGCCTTTCACTGAATGATAGCCCATTTAGGTGTGGAGCCCAGATATACATACTCCAAGATTAACTACCTCTTTTCTTTTTAAATAGGTCTGTGAAAACCCAACTCATTACCAGAGTACACGACCTGCATTGAAATTTCCAGATAGACCCATTGTAGAGCCAGGAGTGAGGAGTCAGCTCCTCTTCCTTCAAAACACCAAGCCCTGCATTTCACCTACATCCATCTCTCCATGAAGAAAACCTGGAAAATGTATAGGAGGGTGAGAAAAAAAAGCTAAAAATTAAGCTTAGGGCCTGTCCAAATCTTGGACATTTGATGAAGTAATGCAAATTATTGTATCCTCAGACCAGCTAAAATAGGTTGAAAAAGACATAAGTGAAGAACATAGCTCCACACACCTACACACACAGCACTTGGAGATGATCCAGAACAGTCATGGCACTGGATCAACAGTGCTCAGGGGAATGTGAGTCACAGCAGAACCACACCGGACCACAGACTATCCATCATCAGGAGAAAAGAGACACCACCTCCATCATTCCCATCACTGGGAGTGCGCAGGACATGACACATCCTGCTCTGAACCCAGTGGAGCAAGGGCAGCAGGTGTGGGCTCACAGGATGGGCAGGAGGCTGGCACAGACACCCAGGTGTAACTCACAGGAGATCCAAAACACATCAACCAACTCACCACCATCACTGCACAGTGCATGACCTCAGCCTTCCTTCTCCACCAAGGCATCAGAGCCCTAAGCATCCTCTCTCCCACTCAGTGATGAGACCGTGGATAAAACTCAAGCTGCCTCTTAGAAACAGGGCTAGACTTGCCCTGCATGCCATGCTCCCAACTGTGGGAACAAAGACAACGATGCAACAGAGCAGTGCAAAATTAGGATGCAGGTCATGGAACGAGTGAAAGGTCATAACTCCTCGCTACATGCACCTATCTGAAGAGGCTGGTGACATCCCAGGGCAGATCCGTGCTGAGAAAGGCCAGTCTATAGGGAACTGGTGGGAATGTTGACAGGAGAAATCCTAGACAGGTACAGGGAGGGATGGAAAACAGCTCTGCAAAGGCTGTGAGCTTGTCCCTCACAGAGTCTGGTATCAGGCTGACCTGGCTGTGCCTTCTGCCCGTGCCTGAGGTTGGCTCACAGCAACACCAAGGCAGGCAGCATCGGGCCCAGGGAGGGGGAAGCAGGGGAGGAGGGCTGCAAAGTGTTGGGAAACAGGCTGTTGTTAGATTTCAGCCCTGAAGTGTTTGCGAAATCTCCCAGACAGGCTTCACTGGTGCTGTGGAGGCCCTGCTGCAGGCAGAGCCTCGGCGGGCAGTGTGGCCTAGGAGATAAGTGTGGCAGCCTGTGCTGAGTGTCACAGCCTTGTGCCTCCCCAGAGCCTCCCACCTCAAACACCAGGGACTATTCTGTTCCCTGACAAGGCCCTTCTGGGATAAAAAGCATCTTGGAAGGGTCTTCCCAGTGGTTTTTAACATTGAGGTCACCAGTTTGAGATAACGGAGCAACAGTGAGCCCCCTTTTAGCTCTGGGCACTGGTATGTGGGTTCACACCTAGGGCACTGCTCTGGAGGGCCTGGGAAGACAAAACTGGCAGGAAACCTCCTCCCCATGCAGCACATGCAGTTCTAAAAGCTTGAATTTTTGTTAACTACCCCACCATAACTGAACTTTCCCCCAGTGAAACCAGCAACCGTGGTGTATCAAGAAGCAGCTCAGCTGAACCGAACAGATGCTCTGCTCTCTCCATCGTGTGCAAACTGGGAGCGGCCTCAGCAGAACCAGTGGGAGCAGGATGGCCCGAAGCCAGCAGGGATTCCCGGGAAAGCCCAGCCCGCATGGATCCCGCATCCCTGCCCGCCGCGGAGCCGAGCGAGGGAGCCCCTTTGCCAAACCGCACGGAGCTCAGTTGCTCAGCAATCAGCTGTGCTTCCTACTCTCGTGCTACTGATTGTGCAAACATGAATGTAATTAGTCTAAATAATCACCAAAGATTTAATAGGAGCCAGACCACCCAGAGGCCAAATAGCTGGCAGTGGAGCAGGGAAGGTTTGTTCGCTGTTTTTTGTAACACTTGCTAATGAAGTGAGGTCGGATAGCAAAGCAAACACCCTCCACCAGCACATCCCCCGGGAATGCCGTATGTTGTGGGAAGCCCCATGTCCCTTGAAGCCAAGAACAGTTCTCTCAGGATAGGCAACATGTGCTACTACCATCACTGCTTTTAATTTATCGACGCCTGGAAGGCCTCCCTGAAGGATTATGAAACCAAGCTCTGAGCCCCAAAATAAGCTCCCATCCCAACCAAGCCTGACTGGAAATGCTCCTCTCACATGGCAAACAGCTACAGCCACTGAGCCTGTGAGTGAGGGCTGGTGGGGAAGTGAGTTCACCCACACGTCGGGGAGAACTCGCGTGCTTGGAGCGCTCAGCCACTTCCAGAGGCATGAAGCAACCCTCAGCATTGTATCCTGCCTTCCTCCCTGCTCACCCACCATTCATTGTATCTCCCAGGCTAATTATAGAGCTGACAAACACACCCAGCTGGGGACAGCCAAATAGTTGGGAGCAGCATCGTGGCAAGAGCATCAGTTCTTCTGGATAAACAGAGTTTCCTCAGCTGGGGTGGTCACTTAAGCTTCTCATGGCACCAACTGCCTCAAAACCATGTTGTGAGAGTGGAGAAAGATCTGGGATTCCCTAAGACAGGTCTGTGTTGCAGTCAGAGAGCTGGGAGAAGGTGCTTATTTCTCCAAGATACCGAGAAGCGGTTATTCCTGTTGGCTTAGGGGTAGGAGTGCAGACACATCCCCCCCCTTCCTGGGGAGACAGGGACTGCCTTTGGAAATCCCTGCTGGAGCCAGCAGCAGCCCCTCAGTTCAAAGCTCCTTTCTTTAGGCCTTGAATTCTCGGCCATAAAGTCTCTGAAGAGGTTTTGATAACTTGCCTATCTTTTAGATAAGCAAAGCTTTGGATGAATCCCACACGGCCCTCTATCTACCACAAGTCCTCATTTGTTTTCCTCCAAGGCACTTGCTGGTTTTCCTCTCCAAGGTGTTGGACAGAAATGTCAAGAGGCTGAAGGGACAGGACAATTTTTCTCTTTTTTTACCAAGTGCTATGGGGCAAAGCAGTTGAAGGAAAACCTGAGTGATAACTGAGTGAGGCAGGTTTTTCTCATGGGAGCTGTAGGCTAACCCCTTCTGCGACAAAAAGGAAAGGCAGAGAGGAAAGACAGATGAAAGTTCACCCTTACAAATGGTTGAAGATGAGTGAATTTTAAAACAGCAAATTCAGTGTATTTAAATCCACAGGGACCAGACTGCAGGACCTTCAACTAGGCAAATCTGCGATCCGAGTCTGGAACAAAGTACGTAAGCAGAGCCTAAAGAAAGACTTTTCTGATTTCTGAGAGGCCTTTCTAGACAGCCTTGTCTAGGGAAAACTTATAAAAGGGAAGGGGAAGAAAAGAAGTGGAGGAGACAGTTACTGGAGAGAAGATTTCCTGAAAGGAATCAGGGGAAACAGCCAGAGCCTCTCCCAGCAGTGTCGCACACCCCACGAGCTCCTCACAGGCGGCCAAGAGCCCAGAGACAGCCAGTTATGCCCAGGTTATTTATTTCCCTCACTCTGGCGGTGTCACGTATGTAATGTTTTAGAAAATAGTGTCTTCTTTTATCTGCGGCAGGATACAAAGCAAGAAGCAGCTTCCTAGAGCAGCCAGGCAGAAGGGAGCTGGCAACCTGTGCTGGGTCAGGAGGGGAGGAAGATTAAAAGGAGATGGGATTTTGCTTTGTCCTTCACGGAAGACTTTATCCCCTCCAGATACACAACAGAAGCTTTCTCTCCCTCGGAGGTTGGCCGGCAATGGCCTTCCTGTCTCTCAAAGCTGCTCCTGGGTCATGCACAGGGCAAGCTGTGAGCAGCACGGCCCCGTCCTCTGCCCCAGCAACAGATCTGCCATCAGCCCCCTGCTCCCCGCACAGCCTGCCCGTGTCCCTGCTTCCTTGGGTGGCACTCGCCCTGTGCCAGCCCTGGCTTCCCGCCCGCTGCAGGGCGACGCTCATCAATTAGCGCACAACAAATAATTAAGCTGATGAATGTGTCTTTTTCCTGCTTTCTGACTGCACTTGCCTCGAATTTATGCCCAGATTATGACTGAATTTATTCGTTGCCGTTTGTAGCATTCAAAAGAGGCCTTTAATGATTTCTTTTAAGCTCTCCAGCCTGATTGTGAGCAGTGCAGGGCAAATACTCATTATTTCCTATCTAAGCAGCAGTGCTGATTAGTCGGTGCTTGGTCAGATAAGTCACACTGCTCCATTCCCCGCCCGCTGACGGAATCCACAAGGTCATTCACTGCTAATGCTCAAATGCAAAGGGGAAAACATGGGATAAGCATGGAAGTCCCCTGTGCATTTTCAGGGCAACAAAAAAACGGGAGCGTGCAAAATCTCACATTAAGTAAGAGGGCTCAGAATTAAAGTGAATTTGAAGCATTTTGCTTTCAGGCAGCATGTTCACAGCGCTGCGTGCAGCCGAAAGTGTGTTTGGGAGGGTAGTGGGACTGCAGTGAAACTTAAGTCTTGACAGTTTGCGGACACTAAAGATCTGAAGCCAGCTCTTACTCAACTGTTAACTCCTGAATCTTCACATGGTGCAATGTTAATCTTCAGCCCTTTCCCAAAATAATGTGCGGAGTTGCTATGTTCTCTTAAATGTGAACCATGTGTCACCTCAGCAATGGCTGCTGCGGGGAAAAGATGATAAATCTAAAGCTTTTAAAATGTCCTGTGACATTTTGGGGAGAAAAACAGGTGTTGCATAAATGTTGGACATTTATGGGTAAACTTGCAGGGGCTTTAAAAGACTGACACATCTGCCACATAGTATGTAACCCTGAAAGAAAAGGAGCAAAGCAGTCTCTTTCATGTGCCTTGCTCTCTCTACAACCGTATGAAAATACATCCTCATCTGGTATTGGAATTAACAGAGCTGGACTTGCCCCTCCCTATGTCTCCTCCAGGTTTTTGGCTTTTACACCCAATGTGTATTTTAAAACTGTGCCTTTTTAAGTAGGTGGCAAACTGTGCTGGAAGGATTTGGTATGCGGAGTATTTTTATTCAGCTCCCTTTTCTCTCACCTTTCATTGTTTTTCCCTTTGGAATATCTCCTGTAACGCTCCACTCATAAACCTCTTCAAAGGGAGGGCTGTATTTGAACAGCCTGGCCTGAAATCTGGTCTCAGTCAAAGGCCTCAGATGGGAAAATAACTGGGAGAGCCAAGCCCCGCAGCCCCGCGGCTGCTGCCGCAGGTGTCGGCAGCCGCTTTGCAGGAGCGAGGTTCTCCCACTGCCTCCTTGACTCTGACCCCACAGCCCCCCTAGCTGGGTTATTATTCCCCCTTTTACCCTATAAATGTAATAAACTGGGACTTAGCATCTTGCTTTTAGTGTAGAAGATCCAAGGAGAATGTGGTTTTTCTCACTTCTCCCTGGAGTCATGTTTAGCTCCTGGGATATTGCTGGTGTTTTGGGAGAGAGGAGGAGAGTTTGGAAGCTGAATGAATGCCAGGGATGTGATGGACTCTGTGGCTCAGGCCTCAAACTGTGTGATCTCTAGGATGGGGGGCTCTAAACTGCCAGCTAGGGCAAGTCTAATTCCCCCAGTCACAACAATCCAGTTGAAGTGTGTGAAAGCAGACTTATCTCCAAACAGCTACAAAACCTCCCCCTCCACGGGGAAAATCCATCAGACGTGTGACCAGCTGCCTGTCTCTGACCATTTGCCCTTTGCATCGAGCAGTTTTAGCACAGAAAACAGTAACCCAGTGGGCTACAAAGTGCTTCCCCTCCTTGGGAGGTCACTTGGTTTCTGGGTGGCAGGGAAGCAGCAGATATTTTGAGCGTGAGTCGCCTGGCTGGTAAGTGTTCACAACTCTGTGCAGATCCCACTCTGTCTCAACTCCCTGCCCAGCAATAAATTCTGCTCCCAAACCTTAATCCTATCCCTCCCCCCCTCAATGCAGCTCTCACATCCCTTGTGTTTCAGTTGTGCCCTTAGCTCCTGTCCTGATGGGGCTGGTTTGGGTCGGTCCCCTCCCAGGCACCTCGCTTTTGTTCCTCCGACACCGCTTGGGATTTTTCATCGCCTGCTCTCCAGCCTGCAGGCAGTGAGATAAAGTTTCCCAGGCAGGCTGTTTTGGGAGGAGAAGACCTACACCATGCTGAGCTACCGGGCACTTCCAGCTCTGCCCTCCCGGCTGGTGGGAGGTCAGCAAGCAAGCTGTGCTGCTGTTGAGCTGCTCCTCCCAAGGAGGTGGAAAATCAGCCAGAGATAGGAATCTCTTCTTGGAGACAGCTGAAGATGAGCCACTGTCTGTCATCCTGCTCATGTCTTCAGTGGCTGTTTCACCAGAGAGCCCCGTCTGGGCTCTCCATGCCCTACTCCACACGTGGGGAACAGAGGAGCTCCCCTGCCTGGGCTTCCCTGCACGTGGCTCCCAGGACTTTTCAAAAGAAACACCACGATACAGGGGAATATTTGTCCAAAAAGACCGCAGCTAGGGAAGCGACCTCTTCCCCTGCATTTTCCCCAGAGGAGAACTTAACTCCTTCCACTTGCCAGGGCATGTCCATCTCCCTTCCCCAGTGCTCCCAGATGGACCAGAGGCAGCCCACAATGCTGTACCAAGGAAAAGAAGCCTCAAGCCAAAGCTGGCTCCCCTGCAGAGAGGACCTCCTTCCTCAGCTGGGTGCCATGGATGGTGCCACACGCTGAGCCCAAGATCCTGTGGGTTTTATTATTCATTAATATGTATCAGACACTTAATGTAGCTGGATTTTTCATTCCATTCTACACTCAAATCCTGAAGATAAGGTAAAATATTCACCTGGCAGAGGCTAAAATTTGCTTTTTTTTTTTTGAGGGGAAACTAATTCCAAATACCTCCTGATTAGAAACCTATAAAATGTTGTACTGCTCCAAGCCACAAGCTCTATCACTCCAGTCACTGTCTCTATCAGTGGTCAGAAATGTGTGTTAAAGAAGCATAAAAACGGGGGATGTGTGTGGAGGGACCCTTCCCCAGGCTCAAGCAGTCAAGGATTCAAATATTTCTCAGCCAGAAACTGTATCCAGATCACAGTGTCCAATAGCCACTGATGGAGCAAGGCTCCACAAATAAGTCTGTTCTTTTTTTGACTTCAAATATATTTTTGTTCTTAATAATACTCTGTGGCAGCGCATCTTATTACTCAAACACACACTGTGCCAATAAAGATGTTCTTCCATCTGTTTGGATCCTGCTTCCAGGAAATTACCACTTCACCCCCTCATCACTGAGTGATAAAAACCAGTGGATTTTACTTTCCTAAGCATTCTCCCTACCTTAAATAATGATTTTATAGATCTGTGTCACTAGCTTGTCACTTTTTGCAAGGCTCTGGTCTATGTGGTCTCTGTGCAGAAAATATTTGACATTTCCACCCAGGCCTGCTGGCCTGCTCCACATCCTTCTCTCTGCCATTCTGGGATGGGGCAGTCAGCAGCAAGCCAGGCACACGTGGGTACACGTGGATCAAAGAACAGATCTGCAATGAAGCTTTCCTTTTACTCTCTCCTCTTTTCCTAATGACTCCTAACCTTTAGCTTCCCTTTGGAGCATTGAGGATGATGAATAAACCAGCAAGAACTCAGTGCCTATGGTGAGCTGATGCCTGGGATGAAGGTTCTTCTGAGACCTCGGACCTTCCTTATTTGAGCAAAAATAATCTTTTTCCAGACACAAAGCAGCACTGGATGAGGAATTCCCATGAAAAGAGGAAGGGGCATCCCTACCTTTTTGGTCTTGACTGTTGAGGCGCAGCAGTCCCCACCATCATAGTTGCAGAAGGCTCTGTTGTTGATGGAGTCACAGTAGTTGTCCCCCATGAAAGGCTGAAAAAGGAAAAAGCAGGAGAAGGCTGAGAGTGTGGGCATGGATGTCTCTTATGGAGACAGGGTGAGAAAGCTGTGGCTGGAGATGAGAAGGTTGTGTGGAAACCTCAGAGCACCTGCCAGTGTCTGAAGGGGCTACAGGGAAGCTGGACAGGGACTGTTCACCAGGAACTGGAGTGACAGGACAAGGGGGAATGGCTTCAAACCAAAAGAAGGGAAATTTAGGTTAGATGTCCAAAAGAAATCCTCCCCTGTGAGGGGGGTGAAGCCCTGGCACAGAGAAGCTGTGGCTGCCCCATCCCTGGAAGTGTCCAAGGCCAGGCTGGATGGGGCTTGGAGCAACCTGGGATAGTGTAATGTGTCCCTGCCCATGGGTGGGGATTGGAAGTGGATGATCTTAAGGCCCCTTCCAACTCAAACCATGCTATGATTCTGTAATTCTAAAGCCTGTAACAATATTTCAGAAGAAAAACATAAAGATATGAAGGAGCCATACAGTTTGTAACATACCAACTGCCCTGAAAAGCAAGATATAATTATTCCCCTTATCCCTTCAAAGCAGACAGAAAAAAAAGGACAGTAGATGGAAGGGAAATGAGCCCTTGTTGGCTCTTCACATCCCACATAAGACGATGCTTCAGGAATATTAATTTGACTAGGCCCAGAGACAGCATCCAGGCATCTAAAATTGTGGCACCTTTGATAATTTTAAGCTAACCTTCCTAAACTGTGTGGGATAAGAAGAAGGTTATGTATTGCAGCAAAATGGGCTTGCTTTTAATAGCTGTGCTTTTCACCACAGTTCTCCTGACTATGCAACATGTGTCAGCAACAAGGGCACAAAACAAATCACCAAGAGGAGTGGAAAAGGTCTGAGCTCAGCACAGGGACCATGGTCTCCTGTTCTCTGAACAGCAGTGACTGCGTGGGACCTTGGCCATGACATGTGATCTTCCTCCACTCCACAGCTCAGAGCTGGGATAATGGCAATTATTCAAGGGGACGTCATGGAGAGCTGTTAAGTAAAATTAATAAATCACCCTGGAAAATAAAATGTGGTCTCTAGGCTGGGCAATGTGATCACTAGTCCATGTGCTGCACAGGGCCTGAATAACAACCACGGTTCCAAAGGAAAGGCTTGAAGTCTTTCATTACACATTGGAGCCCTCTTGGTCGCAAGTAGAGAAGTCTTCCTTGGAAGTCTGAGCTGTGCCTGATGGTAAAAAAGGCCCATGCCAGGCATGAGAATCCATCCCAGGCAGCAGTGAAAGCTCAGAAAAATGGATGATCAGCAGAGAGCAGAGTCGTATCTCTGTAACTCTCCTCACACGCACAGGCTCATGAGGCCATTCCTATTTTATCTGCTCATTGGAAAATTCACTTATTCTGCACTGAGAAGAACACGCCAGGGACTCTCCTGCAAGAAGGCATCATTGCAGAGCAGGCAGGATGGCTTGGGGAGGTTTCCTGGGAGGATTTTGCAGAAACTGCAGCCCCAGAGTGTCCCAGATGATGGATACCTGAAGAAGCAGCCATGAGAGCTCGCCGTGCTCTCCCCAGAGCTCGCCATGGCCAGACTCATCAGAATTGAAATGAACTCAATGGAGCGGGGCAAATGCACACTTTTACTGCTGATGTGCTGCAAATTTAAATATTTCTATCAGGTAGAGGAAACCCAGGCAACAATGGCAATATCAGATCACAGCAGGACTACCAGGAGGTGACAGACTCGTTGAGTGTCACTTGTTTAATTACGTGCAGATACTGCAAATGTTCACAAGGAAATCAGAGTTACATTGTGGAGCTCCTGTCCCTCTAAACTGCCTTAACTCCACTGATTTCCACAGATATTGATTTATTTATACAGGCAAAGGCTTCAATTTGCAAACCCTCTTCCAATTTAATTAATATGCTAAGAGTTAAAAGGGAATGATTTATAAATAGATGGAGAGCTATTTTGAGGCCAACCTGGTCATATTCAAAACTGTGAACTTTGCTCAACCTCCCAGGAAATTCTGCAGACTTCTCCATGTTTCTCTTGTGTTGCCTGGCTGTGCCTGCTTGATGGGAAAGCTTGACTTTAAATTTCCATGCCTATGCCTGTATCCTACACCTGTGAATGCTGGAAAATCCATAAAGAAGCTCGTGGAAGAATTTGCTCCGGCACAGAGTAGGCCAGGCAGGCCTTTGGAGAAGAAGAATGGGACAAAAAGCATCTATTCTGATTTGGGACCCAAATCCTCGCTTGGGAGACCCTGGAAGCCTGGCTGTGGAGGGTGAGGTCTCTGTAGCTCTTCATGCATGTCTTAGTGCTCTGAGAGTTTTGGAGGACTGTACAGGTAATGCAGAGGGACTCATTTGCTGCTGAAACACCCAAGTTAGGTGCTGACAAGTACGGGGCTGACTCATAAACCTCTGTTCCTGCCACTAGGGAGCGACAAAAAATCACATTGCAGCAGCTGCCGGGGTTCCCACTGAGATCACCAAGAGCCAAATAATGCCCCACTTAGAGCCTCTGGCTCAGGGAAGCCTCCCTAATGCTAAGGATGTCCATACATTAGGGGTTGGATCAGCTTAATGGCCCAGCATTATTGACCTACTGGCTTATTAGTCTCTGTTTCCATAGTCATGGGAAAGAAAAAAGGCTTGGTGAAGATGGCATTTTTTCTGAAATCTTAATGCCAAGCTCTGGCCCATCCATGGATCCTGGAAGCATCATGCTCTAAAAATGATGCTAGAGGCCATTATCAGTTGTCTGGGCAAAGCCTTCCCAGATGATGGATTGTGTTGCAGTGACACTGCTGAATGAATGTTGAAAAGAAGAAAGTTCCTATTGATGCAGAGGGCTCTGGCAATTAGCAGTGATGGAAGGGAAGAAAATGCTGAGAAGAAGCATGTCAGTAATAATGGCTTCTGGTAAATTATTACATCATTGAAAGTTTGTCTCAGTAACAACTATCCTTAAACAGCAGGAGGATGGATACCCAGTGGTGCATCAGCACCTGAATGGCATCTTTTAATGGTGGCTGGAGGTTATTTCAGCTCTCTTTGGAGAATGGGGGCACCCAGCCAGCCTGCATGAATGCAATGCATGAGACAGCTTATGACATTCAAAGCACTGACAGCAGAATGCTTTTCATTTAGGGAACAGCTAGACACAAACTATTACATTGTCGGAGAGTTATTACCCTCTTGGGCCCAACATTTGTATGAGAAGGAAACCTGTCTTTCACTTCAAGACAAATCACATCCCACAGCAGTGTGGTCTGGAGCTCTGTGTCACATTAAGGAATTCAGTCCCATGTCCTGACACTTCGGGCAAATAACTTCAGTGTGCTTGGGTTACTGGGTGCTGAGAGCCTGGCCAGTGTGGCAGAAAGTCAGGACTCGTGGGGGAAGACTCAGCTCTGCCACTGCCCACGGCCGTCTGTGTCTCTGCCCGTGAGCCATCTCATTTCTAAAACAGGCAAGGAGCTTCCCACCCTTCCAGAGGTACCACAAGGATTGACTTTTGGATGTGGGTGAGATACTCAAGGGCTGGCATGATAGAAACCACCGGAGTGCCGTGACCCAGACAGAGGTGCTCCAGCCCTGTTTAACCGGCAGCAGCATCCTCAGTCTTCTCAGACATGTCAAAGACTGCTTCTGGCACAAACAACATCCTTCAAAATAATTGCTTTTTTCAAGTAACTTGCAGGACTGTAGAAGTGTATCACAGCTGAAATGTAACTGCATGTTTCTGATTATTCTTTTCTGGTTTAGACGGAGGTGACCAGTGGAGGGAGGTGTGATTTGCTCACTGTCCATCTGTGCTGTCCACCCGGTGGTATCACCTCTGGCTTTCCTAAACTTTCTCTGCCCACATCAATGCCCAAAGCTTAGCTGGCCTTGGAAAGAATTGTCCTTCTAATAAGAAGTCAAGATCAAGGAAAAACAAGAGAAGGCTTTTGCAACTTCCCAGAAACTCCCAAATTCTGGGAAATTCTTTTGGTCAACCAATGTTTTTGAGCTGCTTGATCATTTAACTCCTGTGAGAGTCACCCAACCATCATCTCTGGGAAAACCACCAATTTCCCTACCGAGTGTCAGAACCGTTGCAGGAGATCAGTCTGTGTGATAGGGTGGTCAGGGTAAAATCCTGCTTGCCCTACTTGAAAACCAGAATTTACAGCCCATGTGCCTGCAGTGATTGTTTCTGTAAGGTTCAGGAGAGTCACCACGGACCACCTGAGCTAAAGCCAAACTCACCTCACAGCCTTTAACACAATGAATCAGGGAAGGGTGAGGGTACCACTTGAGTCCTGCTGTGCAGACAACACTCTGGAGGGAAGAAATAAAAAAAAGAAAGAGCAACAGGTTAAGACAAAGAAATCAGTGTACAGAAAGTCAGTATGCTGGCTCCTATGGCTCTCCAGTACTTAACCAATGAAGTTCAGCTCCTAACACCTCTTGTGTTCTCAGGACCTGGCTGTCCTCCAGGTATTTACAAGAAGTGTTGGACTTGACACTTGCAATAACAGAGCATTTGAGATTAAAATAATATTTGAGGTTCTCTTAAAATGTCATGTCCAATATTTCACCCATGGTGGGGGAACGTGGCAGAGAAAGGCAAAGGCACAGGTCCACTCTTGCTCTTGGGTAGGGGGGATGCATTCTAGGGATTAATTTAGGGATTTCTTCGGTGCTGCAAAGCTTTGCTTTCTTTCACTGCCCACCATACCTTCGCTTCTTGAAGATGGAAGCAGCTAAAGGTGGATTTTCAGATACATTTTAGCACCATCTTAAATAAAAGCACCTCCCACCACACACCTTCAGAATAACCCCCAGACAGGACAGCATCATCTGCTACATTTTATGAGCTCCATAATGAGTTTTGTCTCAATTCTGTCTGTAGAGAAAAGGTGGATGCTTGGTTTTGGGCAAAAATGATGCCCAGCCTCCTAGACAACGACACAGCCAGCGCAGCCACACACATGGACACTTAGATAAAGAGTGGATGAAAACTTTGGCTGGTCAGTGGAGATGGTGGTTCCACACCATGGAGGTCCTGAAGACAGGACTCCCATCCATGCAGCAGGACATCAAGCACAATGTTTATTTTGGGTTATTGCCCATGGAAGAAGTGCTACAGTGTCCAGTTGAGCAAGATGAACACACAGGCACTCACCTAAAGAGTGGGGTTGGGGCTCGATGGAGGCCTGGGGAAGGAAGGGATTAACATTTGGGAAGACCTGATGCACAAGCCATCCCTTCCCCTGTTCATCTGAGGGCTAATTTAATCCATCTGCAGGGGGAACCTCAGCTTGTTTTTACAGTTTCTGTCATTTGAGGCTTACCTGGCGTGTGCTAGAAAAAAGGACTTTTATACTATCTGACTCGGGCTGTTTATCTTTCCGATGCTCTTGGATTTTCCACTATTAGTCAAGCCCGGCTCTCCCCACCTGCCTCACAACAGGCAACAGGGCCTGTCTGTGTGAGCAGAGAAGTGGCTGGGGAGGGAGGGTGTTTTTTATCCCCTGGGAGGGAGGGAGGGAGGCTGCAAGGTGCGGGGGCCCTGCGGTGTCACACATTCCCCCGGCGCGCTCTTGACAGACAGCTGGAGATTTCCAGGCTGTTGCCTGCCGCAAATGGTGAGAGTTTTTCTTTCCCCCCCTCTTCTGTTTATTGCACTTCAGAGGGAAAAGAAAGGAAACTTTTCTAGGTTTGAAAATAAACAAGGCCAGTCAGCAGAGCAGGAGCGGGGAGAGTAAAGGAAGCAGTTCAAGAGCATTTGAACCCAAGAATTAGAACAAAGTGGAAAAACTCAGGCGTTTGTCTCCTGTATCCAAGGCCAGCAGACAATAAGTGGAAGAAGTGCACTTCCAAAGAGCACCTCACATTCCCCGGGTAAGAAGCATCAATATTTACAAAACCTCTCGCTCTGTGTGAGTGTGTGTGAGCACGCAGAGTGAACAAAGGAAACCAAATAGCCCTGAACCAGGCTCTTCAGAAGGGAGCTTTCCATGTGAGAGCAATCCCTCGCAGAGGATGCACTGACTGCTTTCCTCACCCTTCAAGTATTAAAACACCAGCACCTCCCTCAGAGGAACGGATGGGAGATGGTGTCTCTGCTGAGACAGTGGTCTCTGAGTGCTCACTCAAGGTCATCCTCAATCCCAAACACAGCTTTGGGCTGAGCCTCCTCCAGGGAATGGGAATGCAGCCCCAGGTTGCTCTCCACAGCATAGGGAAGCCAGGTGCCAGGTTAATCACTGGGTCACTGGGACACTCCCATTCCTCTGCAGTGGCACCTGCCAACAGCTTCATACCAGTTACTCTGTCCTCCCCTTGGATGATTCTTTGCTAGCAGAGACCACTAGAGCTGAATTCAATCCTGCTAACATTCCTGGAGCTGGAAGCAGAGGGAAGGACCCTTGGCCTTAGTCCTGACTCCTCTTTCTGGTTTTCCAAGCCCTCAGTTCCCACCACCCAGCCTGTTTGTACCTTAGGCTGCTGCTGTGGTGTGTGTGGTGCACTGGGAGAGAGGATGTGGGCAGAGGGAGAGACTGGGCTAGAAAACAAAGAAATTGGGAATGATTTGGATTTCTGGGCATCGTTTCTGCCTCCTGCAGTGCAAACAGGCCACAGGGTGCTGCATAGGGCACCTGAGATAAACAAATGTATGGAAAGCAAGCAAAGATGGGTACAGGTGGTACATGAGCACGATCTGATGGAATCAGTGTGCACAGAAAGGGAGACTCAGAACGCCAACAAAGGGTGTGGAAAGAGGTGCATGGAAGCACCTCCATGTGCCAGGTGGCGCCTGGGGAACAAAGCCCATCCGGCCACTGCCCCTGTGAGCCCCGTCCCTTCCCTGTGCTGCCACATGCTCCAGGCCCCCGTGGTGACATCTGCTGCCCTCCTGGCCCCGGCTCCCCTTGTGCACAGGCTCCTGCAGCGCAGCTGCGCAGCTGGGAGGGTTCACTTCGGTCCCCACCCCAGAAACGCCACCCTGCCACATCTGCGGTGGGTGGCTGGGACTCCATCTGCTGTGAAGGGAGAGGGAGCCGGGCTGCGCTCCCACAGTAGGTAACAAAGAGCCAAGGAAGCAAATCAAGCTGTCATTTTCTCCTTGTGAGGGAAGACCCAGTGCCTCCGGTCACAGCGCTTCCCTCCCTTGATGGGACTAACACAATGATGTCAACCCTTTGCGGGCTGCACAGGGGATCAGGTTTCCCCCAGAGAGGCCGGTGGAGAGCTTTCCTCCACCTTAGATGGGTCAAGTGTCTCCCTGGGCTGGAGCCCAGAGACTGGCATCTCCTGCTCTCAGCTAACTCGCTCCTCAGGCACTAAAGGAACAGGACAATTAACCACGGGCTTAATGTGTGAGGGGATCAGCCACTGCTGCCAGGAAAGGGGACTTTGGGGCTGCTTCTTCCTACAGCAACAGATGGAATGGGAACTCCTGCCTTCCCAGGACTGGAGCTGCTGCACCCCAGCAGGTCATGTCACTGCTTCGTGACTCAGTTTCCCTGCTGCAAAATGAGCCCCAAACTCTCAAAACAAAAAAGGAGAGGGGAAGGAAGGAGGAAACCTACAAAGCTTAAATGATATGGGGAGTATTTAAGGAGCATCCCCACTAATGAGTTCTGGACATTTATAATGCCAGGGCTTGCAGTCCACATGGGAGGAGGGGCCACACCATGCTCGGCCCAGCAGAGCTGGGACGTGCAGACCCTTCGAAGGCTCTCCCAGGCATGCACATGCCTGCACACTATTTAGCCTGTCCCTCCTCAGCACTAAGGCAAGAACCCAAGTTCAGACAACCTAAGAAATGAGGTGTCTGCCCCATTTCTCTGCAGTCAATGGGAAGGAGCTGTCAAGCTGTCTCTCAGAGATATTTCCTTTTCTTCTCCCCACTGCCTGCACAGTCAGTCTTGGCAGCTCTATCCATCGGTGTCTTCAGCAGCTCCGTGTGTCACACACAGTGAAGGGAAAATCATGGGGACAGCACTGGCTGCTCTGAACACACCCCGCAGCAGAACAGAGGCACAGAAGATTTCAGGTGATTTTTTTTTTTGTGCTCAACTGAGTTGGGAGACACTGCCAGCTTATACTGATTTCAGCAAGCTGTTTCAGACCCAACAAAGCAACTCAACCTAAACCAATTCTGAAAAACACAGAAATATTTAGACATTTTGTGAAATTAAATATCTGTTGTTGTTTATCATGTGAGAGGACATTTAATTTCTAAGTTTTTGTCCTGTTTTTATTTTTTCTGTCATTTTCACTAAGCAAAAAGTTTACAAAATCTCCTTGGAAATGAAATGCTACATTATGTGCAAACCAACATGTTTTTTCTTCCAATTTTTTGGTTCACCAAAAATCACAATAACAAAAGAATTGCTTTGATTAGGGAAAAAACCATATTTTTTTAAAATTTAAGAGAACTTTGAGTGAACCGAAAAATCAAGTGATTTGCACAGCTCTGCTCTAAACAACCCTGAGAGAAAGGATAGTTCCTTCTTCCCATTTTGCTTCCACAACAGATGTTGCATGAGCTGCTACACACAAATTATTTATTTTTTCTTGTCATCTCTCTCTGTGTTTCCTCTGTCCCCATCCCCTCAAAGGTAAGCACCAGAGATCAGGCCTGCCTTTATCTTCTTCCCATCCTGCCCTCATTTGTACTTCACTTGTGCCTGAAATTAAGCAACAAAAAGTGTTTCCTTTGCGTCATTCAAGTACTCTGAGATGCACAAAGACTCGCCGTGTAAATGCAACCAGCTGCTCCCTGTGCTCATATGGCACAACAGCAAAGCTGTCACTGGCCATAAACAGAGACATGGGTTATTAATGATATACAACACATTGCCATGGGGACCTTCCCCCAAGGCGTCCCAGTCCCCTCTCTCCAGGGTGTCCCCACTCCCACCAGAAGCAGTGTTTCTCCCGGTGGCACCCCATGAGGCGCCACTCCCTGTGGGTGACATCCCCTTATCTGCAGAGTTGGATAAGATGGATGTTGTACAGCCACCAAAAAAAATCCTCTCCGGCATGTCTTCCCTCCCAACACAAGTTTTCCAGCCCAAATCTCGACCTCTCGTTACAAAGCGTTTGTGGGGTGGAACTTGTCTCTGCTCGGGGCCTAAAGCTCTTGCAAGATCCTTACCATCAGGGAAAAAAAAAGGGCTTATTTACCACTGTGCTCTTGGAAACCATGATTTCTCCTCCATCCCTCACTCCCCTTGTCTCCCCCTTTACTACTCTATGTTTTCCCTGCTGCCTAATGAGCCCTCCAGAGACCTGCAGGTATAAAACTCGTTACAGCTCCCTCCACGCACCCGCATCAATAAGTGAAGGAGTGCAGAGAGAACGGGAGGGAAGCTGTCACTTTATTTCCCCATGAATTACAAACCACTTTAAAGTCTGGCACTCGGGAAAGGGCCAGTGAGAAATTGCCCCTCATACAGAGATAGGGGTTTTCTTTATGTTTCATGCCAGAAACTTGGCAAAGCCTCGGCTTTAGGAAGTCACAGAACCTCAGTGTCTGGAGCGAATGGGAAGCTGGGAAGGACATAATAAGCTTGTCATTTTCTCTGGACTTGGATTTCCCACTCCTTTACCAGATTTATTCTCTTGCTCTGCATGAAACAGGGAAGCTCAAACTGGTGGAGAGTTCTGGAGCCGCTTGCTACCCACAGCCAAGGCCAGCTTTCAAAAAACCCCAAACCCTGGGCGCACATTTAGGCATGTAGAGAAGCAAATAGACTGTCAAAGCTGCTCAGGATATGCTGGGGCTGTGTTGGCTGCTTGTTCTCCTTCTTAATGGAGTTCAGGTGTGTAAAACAGACTCCTGCAAAGCCAGGACCAAGCATGTAAAAGCCAGAGGTGTTTGCTCAAGCACCAACAGCAGCATGCACCCTGGTGACACCTGATGTGCCACCATCTTCCACCACGTGCTCGAGCGTGTCCAGTTAGACTTTCACACCTGCAGAAATACCATAAAGCCAGAAACACCTGGTTTGTTTGTAGGAACGTGAGGGTTTTCAGGAAGAGTTAGGTGAGTGTGTGTCCCACTGGCACCCAAATGTAGGCGTGACACGCAGCAGGTGTTTGCTGTCAGCAGGGCTGAGTGTGTGTGTGCAAGGCACTGCCTGTGGGTGTGCATGTCCCCATCAGGGCACGCTGCCACTGCTGTGTGCTGGAGGACGCTCAGGACGGGGAGCTGTGAGCAGTTAATGCTGGCTGCGCCTTTGCAGCAGGCAGCAGGGAGAAGTGGTGACCTCTGGAAGGGGCTGTGCTGAGCAGGCAGCTCTTGCATGCGGGCGGAGGGGCGGGGGGAGCACTCAGCCAGCTCCGCGGGGTCGGGAAATGAAAAACCCTCTGTATCAGCTTCTTTTGTCACCCAGAAGCGGTGCAGAAAAATCCAGCCCTGCCACCCAAAGAATGCAAAATACTGAACGGGAGGAAGAAAATAAAGCCTGGCCAGTGCCCTTTCTCTCGCTGTCCGTCACATCTTCCTGTGGCATGGATCCCATTTCCAGATCAAACCCCACTGATGTGAGGCCTTTACCTTGAACTGACTTTCACTTGGAAAACACAGAGAGAAAGCAACTTGGAGAGAAAGCCACCATGTTACCGGAACAGACACAAGAAAAATCGGGAATTCTTTCCTAAAGGTCCAAATTCCCCATCTCCCCCTCACCTAATGAGCCACAGGTAACACTGATCACTCACTGCCCATAAACATGCAACAAGGGATGGGGATTGTGCAGTCACCAGGCACTGACCTTCACTCTCTGAGGGTTCATCCAGTGCTGGATGTCTTGCACGGTCTCGTTCACGCGCAGGAGGATGGGCTCGTGACTGTGATCCAGACAGGAGGTGGTACACTCCGTGCCTGCTCAAAACACAAAGGGGGTAATGCTAAAGGATAAAGCAGGCAGCTTCTGACCCTTCCAGCATCCTTCCAGCTGAAGGACAGGATTACGGCTCGTTTTTCCTAAATTGCAATTAGCAGTCAACCATAACTATCACATATCTCCCAGCCGCACGTGAAGTGCTGAGTACAGCCCTGCACTCGGCAGGAGAGCGTGGGGGTGGCAGATATTCCAGGGCCTTTTTGTATGAGCTGCAAATCTAAGTATTTCTCTGGCTGTTAACTCCAAGAATGGGGTCAGGTTTTGTGCCTTCAGATCATCAAGACAATATGAAGGTTTTCCCATTTCAACTGCTCTTTCAAGCAGTGGGGATGATTAGGCAGAGCCTGTCGAACTCATCTCACCTATGACATGGCAGAAACCTATTGTTTGATCTCTCAGATTTACAAACATCCAATAATAATCTTCCAAAAGGGTGACCAAGCCTAATGATATTGGAGACAAGCTATCACCCAAGTCCCTCAGTCGATAAGAAGTATGCAGAAAGGTAATGATGGCTTTGTTCACACATAAACCTGCTTTTTCTCTGATTAACTGTCATGCCCAGTGGGAATCCTGTCCTTTCTTTATTAAAACATGCTGCGATACTCTGCAGCAATATCCCACAGCCCTGTGGTAACACAACTGTAAGCCCTTGTGTGTTGGACCATTACCATTTCCCCCCTGGAAAATCACTCTTGAATGGCACAGCTGCTGCAAACATGTCATTAGGATTTCTGCACTCCAATCAGCGCTGGGGGAGGAATTAATCTCCGCACTGGTTTGGAGAGCTGAACCTTTGGCTCAACACACGCCTCAGCCTGGAAGGGCAGATTAGGTGTCTGAGGAATTACCGAAGGTGTGTGGGATTCATAGTGACCATGACTGGTTGCTATTATTTTTCCCACCTGCTTCTGCCTTCCCACATTCTCCACTTGGAGGAGTCAGTGGGAGCAGCCAGACCTGGGCTGGAAGGATGGGGAGTGCTTAGGGCTTGTTTTGCTTTCCCAGGACACCTAGTAGTGGCTCCAAGGACCTGCTGGATGAGGCCCATTGACACCACCCCCACAGTGAATGAGTGGCAGGAGAGCACCTTTTCAAAAGGACATTGATCAGGCTTTCAAAAACGCAAAGGAGAGAGGATGACCCCAACATCTGATCCCAAAAGTTGGTGCTGGGTGAGCCTACAAAGTGTGTGGTATGTCTCCATCTGCTGAGGATGAGCCAGCGGCTGCTGTGCCCTCTGTGAGCTCCAAATCCCTCTCCAGAGAGAGCCAAACTCTTGTGGGGGATCTGCCTCACGCATCCCTCACCCCCATGGCTCTGTGTGGTCTCATCCTGGGGTCAGGCCACCAGTCCCTGGGATTGGCACCTGCCAACAGTTACTGCGAAAGGAGCGAGAGCTGGCAGGCGCCCAGCACTGAGATGCTCCCCTCCAAACCAGGAACTGGGGTTTGTCTCCTTGCAAAAACCTGTCTGGCCCTGGAGGTAACCTCGTCTCAAGGGTAAAACGCCTCTCCACATTAAGAGTCGCCGCAGCCTCCTCGCCGCTCGCTCTCCCGCGCTCCACCACGCTCATGGAGAGGAGCGGGTCGGAATTGTTTTGATATATGATCTGTAATTGGCATCATTACAGAGCGGTGATCTCATCCAGGTCGTGTTCCCCTCCCCAGGGAGGGAACACAAGGAGGCTCGTGGTCCTCCGCATGGCTGCGATATAATGAGGGAGCCGCGCAAGGAGGAAATTTCTCCAAGTTCAAAGGGACAGGCAGAGGCAGGAGGGGGATGGCAGGGGCTGGGAGGGGGGCTGCAGGAAGGGGCCTCGCAAACCTGTGTGGGCTGCAGGCAGCTCCTGTTGCAGCCCTTACAGCAGGGAGACCCCTAAATGGGGGCTGAAAATACAATACAGTGTGAACAGCTCTGTGCCTGTCCCTCCCTGCGCCTGGGTGACACAAAGCCAAGCTGAGCCCAGGGGTCAAGGCCCCTTGCAGAGGGAACAGGCACCCCAAAAAGAAGGAGGAGAACAGACCCTTTGAAACAGCTCCTGAACAACTGTCATACCAAAGGGGATGCTCAGCTGGTCTCATACTGTTTCTGGGGAGACCTGAATTGTCCTGGTGCTGCATTCTCCTGTCACCTCCCTGCCTTTCAGCCTCTGGAGCGTGGGTTTGTGCGTGTGGCTGAAGGAGTGGGACATTGCAAAAGTGTAAGAGCAAAAGCAGGTACAATCCCTCCCTGTGTTTTGCAGACTGCATGTGTCTCTGGCACGGCCTGGCATGCTGCTGCCCCTGAAAACCAGCTGGCCAAGAAGGGACACCATGAACCTGGAAGCCCTGCGAGGAGCCTGCAGTCAGAGCATGTTACAGGATGCCTGGCCTCCCAGAGCTTCACGTTTCCTGAAAGCATTTCCCTGAAAAGCCTCCCGCAGCAGGTTCTCACTCGGGCAAACAGGTCCACAGAAGGTGACTTGAAGGACTGCAGGCTCCTTCCTCCCTCCCTGTCATTCCCATCCTCTTCCAGGTGTCCTGCTGCCTGCTCCCACCTGGACACAGGTGTCTGGGGGTGCTCACCCACCTATGCCGTAGCCGCCGGCGCACTGCAGCTTCAGGTGGCTGTTGAGCTGGGTGGGCAGAGCACACTGCCCCTGCATCTCCCTGCACAGGTGGAAGGACCCGCTCCAGGTGCCATCCTTCCGGCAGTGGATCACGTTGCTCCCACGGCCCTGGGAACGAGAGAAGGAGATAAAGAGGATTGACACAGAAATAGCCAGGAGAGGCTGAGCGGTGAGAAGTGAGCAGAGCTGAGCTGGGAGCAAAGTTCTGCTGGAGCTGGAAAAGCCCCTGGTTGGGACTGCCAGCCCTGGAGGGGCAGGAAGGAGTTCTTTTCCAAAGAATAAGGAAAAGGAAACCTGCAGTGCTCACACACACACACACACACACGCACACACATACACACATACACACACAAACACATCTCTTCTGTGCAATTCAAGGTCTTTACAAGCCCCTTGCAAGTTCTCCACTTTACAACAGCCCCACTCCTGTTGAAATAAAGGTGCCTTCACTCTGTTTGCCTTCCTTCTTGTTACAGAGAGGTTGGTGTCGAATGCAGACAACCTTCTCCCTCTGCGCATTTTCTAACCAGTTACATCATCTTTGTCTTGAAAAAGAAAGAATCCCTAATGACCATCTGAAGGAGGAAGGGAGAGCGGGACATGGGCTTAGCAGGGCAGAACGTGCTCTTCAGAGCTTGGCTGCCTTGAGTGACAGCAGGAGAAGGGTCTGAGACGGGCACGCACAGAGGCAAGGTGGGAAGGAGGAAAAAATCCTCTGGTGTGGGAACGGGAAAGGAATAGAATATGACATTTCTCTTATAGAAAAGATTCTCTGACTGATACTGAAGAATGAATACCAAAGTCCGAGGGGAAATATCATGCCCTTTAAAAATAACAAAGGACTGCATAGGCAATCTTTTGTCAGATCTATCCCCACAGCATTGGGGATTTCTGTGCAAACAAGCTGTTCTGTGGGATCTGCGAGCCTGACTGCCATGGGGCAATGTGGGACATTCAGCAGGAGGATGTCTGGTGTGGTTGGGCTCCAAACCTCCTGTGGGGGCCTTGCTGGGTGGGAGAACCATGCAGGATCTCTGCTTCTCCTCACCCACTTTCATGCCAGGCACATTGCCTGCAATCTACCCAGCCTGCTCTTGGAGACTGTGCTGGATATCTTTGGGGATCCTTTAATGTGCTGTCTGTGCTGGGATCCCTGCTGGGCTGCTGAACTTTTTGGAGGAGCTCTGCCCCATGACCCACACCCATTGCTGCACAGGGACCTGCACAAGCCCCTGGTACCAGCATGGAAGAGGGCACAGCCTTCAGTGTTAGTCTTGTTAATATCCTCATGCTTCCCGTTTTTCGCTCAGCTTTGTTAATGAACACAATGTTTAGTGACATGCAAAGTGGTCTTAGCAGCAGACTACGGTGTGGGACTTGCTTCCCCTTCTCTAGACATCTGGCCATTGCCAGAAGTAATAAGGAAATCATATGAAAAGATAATGGAGCAGATGGACTCAGGGTGTGATCCAGCCTGGTGATTCTCACCTAAGGGCCAGTTTGGCAGAGATTGATTAATTTAGATCTGACTGTTCATATGATTTGTGTACAATATGCAGAAATGGAAGACCCTTGCTCTGGTGCCAGGGGAGGTACCTGCTTAAATGACCGTTATGCTCCTAGTGATTAAGAGATGCTGTATGTGCAGCCAAGTAATGATCTTTCAGCGTGGTGACAAAGTCAGAAATAAATTGCTAAATGATAATTGAACACAATTTGCTGTTTTAGCAAGTGTGGTGCACTTCCCTTGCAATTTCCATGCCAGGGTTCAAATATGATTCTCAAAGGTGAGCCATGATACCCGATTTATGTTCCTGGAGCTGGCTGTGCTTGAGGGTACTCTTGTGTAGTTTCAGCAACATACTCAGAGATCCCAGGATATCCATTGCTATAGTAACATACTGTCCATCATTCCCTGACCTGCAAAATCTCTTGTGAAAATCCCTGCTGGGTTTCTTGCTTGGATGCAATGTGTATTATCACCTTATATAGCTGAGAGAGACTTAGCAGGGTTTAATCCTTAAATAATTAACACCTCTCAAGTGGTTCTGGCTTGTGCCAGGAGTCCTCCCTCTTCTTCTGTAGCCTATTTTCTGGGATATCTGAAAATGCTTTTCACTGTAAATCCCTTTCTCAAGATGTTATCTGTTCCTTTGCCCAAGGTGCTTTCGCAGCTGAGCAGTCACTCCTGTCCCTCTCAGTGAAAACAGACAGAGCTGTGTCTGTCCCTTTCCAGAGCTCATTTCATTGCTGCTCTAACCCTGACTCCACTGCTTGCTCCTCTTCGCGTTCACCTCATTTAAAAGCAAAGACAAGCCCATTCCACCAGTTGTCATTGCCCTGGAGGCCCCAGCCGCCCTGCACTGGCAGTGCTGGAACAAGGCACCAGCCGTGCTGACCTCTCTGAGCAAGTGGTGGGTGCACAAAGCCACAGCTGCCGTACCCCAGAGCTCCCACCCACTCTGCACCCAGGTCTGCAGCTTCTCATTTCACACTGCTCAAAACCTCACTCCAAGTCTTAAACAAGGAAAACTTCTCCAGGTGCCCTGATGTGAAATGCTGGGGCTCTGCCTGTTGTCCCCGAGGAGAGGGCAGGCCAGAGCGCAGGGAACAGGGGCTTTTAACATGTGGAGCAGGCACCAGAGGTGCCTTTCACATAACTGGCCCTAGGGCAGGGTTGGTACCTTTTTACATGTCCTCAGATTCTGGACTGAAATTAAACAGCCCTTGTCAGAGCACTCCCTGCTCCATGCAGTGCCTGCAGCTTCCACATCCCCACTTTCTCTTCCCAAGCATAGGGAGCAGCAGCAGCACTTCCGGGAGAAGTTACTTATCTCACAAACTATAATTACCTCTGGTGAGGAAAACTAGGCATTTCAAACAAGATAGTAGAGGCCAGACCTTCTCATATCAGTGAACACAGCTCCCAGGAAGCCAAAGGCAACACACTGATTTGTGCCAGAGGAGGATCCGACCTCTGATGTCAAATGACACCTTCACAGCCAGAAAAACATGGAAGTTTGGAGAGAGTTCACCTGAATAAGTTGTAATCCCTATGGTGTTAAATTATCACACAACACACAGACATACAATGGTAAGAACTGGAGAGAAAAGCAAGGTAAAACAGAATGAACAAATGGGATAAGTGCAGATAACTCACATTCTACTTACTTTCATTTGTTGCTCCTTATTTTCTAGCCAGATCATAAAGCCACTGAGGCAGATTTTTCTGCCACTTACCGTCCAGAAACAGTAAGTCAGTCACTTCTAATCCTCTACAGGTAATAGTTAATACTGTTACTACTGTCATAAAAATAGTATTCCCAGGCTGTCCCTCTACTTCAGTTATGTTTTTCCCTTCTGCATTTCTCTGGTCTTAGAAGAGCTCAATGTCCCTCGGCCTCTCCAGGATCAGTGTCCTCAGGGAAGATCTGGTAAAGCCAGACTTGCATGGGCTGAGGTAGTTTGGGTAGGGGAGACTCACCGACTGGCTGTCATCATCCTCGCACTTGATCCGGCACTCGCTGTTGAACTGGAAGCCGTTGGAGCACTGGTAGAGCCCGTGGAACTTGGAAGGTGGAGGGTCACAGGTGACAGGCACGCAGGCGCCTGGCAGCCACGTGCCATCTTGTGTGCACTGGATCTTAAAGGCTCGCCTTTTTGTGCAGAAAAAAGCAACATTCAGTGAGTGGCTGACTCAGCTGGGAGCCTCTAAAGCCTCTGAGCTCTGCTAGCAGGTTGCAGGGGATGGGTGTGCTCGAGCTTTTAACACTTGGGGAACAAGTTGTGAATCTGCGTCATGAGGTCTCTGAGCAAAAATAACGATTATTTGCAAAACCAACATTGAGCTGCCCAGCCTAAACTCCTCTTTTGGCCTTGGACACATCTCCCAAGAACTCAGCTTCCCAGGCTTGTGGGCTGTGGTTGGTTTGAAGTGGGTTTGTGCAGAGTCAGAAGTATACGACAGCACTAACCCTTTTCTGCAGGGTTTCAAAGGGGACTCCCCAGGCTGCATATCAAAGGGGTATTTCTAAGGTAAAGTCTGTTTTTTGAGCACTGGTCAGGATTTTCCAAGAAACCTAAGTGAGCTGGGTGCCTAAACTGACACTGCACAGCTATCTGCATGAAGGAATTGCTCCATGCTATTCCCTATGGCACATAGAGACTGTGACACACATCCCCTTCCCAAAATAATTTTAACTCATGGCTTTCTGAATCAGGCTGATGGCATAGCTTTAGTCTTTCACGTACTTTCTCGATTTTCTGGAGGATCCAGGGACGTGGTAACCTGGTTTGCATTTGTACTTGCAGAACGAGCCCACTTTGTGCTTGTCTTCTCGGCAGCGAGTGGTCTGGAGATCCGCGTTGGGAACGACGGAGGGTGCTCGACACATCAGCTCACACAGGGCCTCGGGAAAGGACCACAGCCCGTCCTCCATGCAGGTCAAGTTGCTGTTGTTTCCTGAGAAGAACGGTGAGCAAAGGTAACAATGTTCAGCAGGGCTATTTTCTTTTGAAATGTCGTTACACCCATAATGCATCAAAAGCCCTCTCGGCCGATTTGACAAATGCAAGTGCATTGAACATTCATATGTCCTATGTGTTCTCTCGCTCCAGATGATGTCATTAAATCATTAAGGACTCTGCTTCCAGGTGACGGGCAGGCAGTGCTTATTTCAGGAAATGCTATAGCATAGGGGAAGCCGCATAGGCTTTGTCATCTTTTGTATTTCTCTTCCTTATTTTGTTCCTCTGAAAGAAGCTTGCTTCATACACCAACCCCCTCCTCTCCAAAGCCACGGCTTTAACAGAGGGTTTGATGCCATCACATTCTTCCTTCGGCTTCTGTGTTATATCTTTTCCCTGAATCTGTCCCTTTTATTTCTATTTGGAGCCTTTTGGAGCAGCATCTGTTAGTATTAGAGTCACTACTCCAACACAATGAGGAGCCATTCTCAGCTGGGGACTCTCAGTCCTTGGGGACTACTGTGATAAATACGATTCATAATACTCATTAGAGACTCATTTTCCTCACGAAGCTTTCTTGGCCAACGCCTCAAAGGTAAAAGGTACAATAGATCTATTTGCTTCTGCTATGACCTACTTGACTTCAGAAGGTTAGGCTAAAAGTAGCCCAGTCTCGGTGTATTTTACATTCTTTGTTATTTTATACCGTATGTTGAAAAGGAATAAGCTTTTCCTAAGAAACAAAGCACAGCTATGAGCCACTAACCCTTCAAAAATCCCTAATACTCCATTGAAATCCCCGAGCATTGCTGCAGGAACTCTTCTCAACCCACAAGGCATATTTTCAACAGGGAGCCAACTCTGGAGTTATCCGAAATAATACTGACAAACTGCTAACCCCGGAGCAATGCCATCTCTCTGCGAGGGGAGGAAGAGAGCCGGGGCATGAGGCTGGAATTCAAAGAAGAAGAAAACAAAAGGCTCTGGAGGGCTCAGGAAGGTATGTGGAGGAGCACTCCTGCCCTGCCCTCAAAGATAAGAGAAGCTGCATTGTATCAGCCCCGGATTTCTCTCTCCCCTCCCCAACTGCAGATGATTGCAGAGGTATTTTGTGCAGAAGGGAGCTCTTTTCTGGAGCACCAGCATGTTCCTCTGCTCTGACTCATGCAGCAGCTCCCAGCCCAGCCGTGGTGATATCATACTTGCCACTGCAAAGCGATAAGCTGTGACATTACCAACAGTGGCTGTCATGACGTCAGTGATTGAATTAGGCATGAGTCATTCGAACGCTGCTCTCCAGAAGCTTAGTGGCAACATTTATTAGTCATCAGCGATGGCTCTACACCACATGGTGCCTTTACCTCACAGCTCACAGCGCTTCTGGACAAAAGTGATGCTACACACCAGAGCTGCAGCCCCTGACCTGAGGTTGGTTGTCATCCCTCCAGCTACCCCTGCCTGAGTCATCTACTCTTGTTGGTCATGATGAGTATAATTATTTTCACTGCCTCCTCAAAAAATTTAAAGCACTTTACATGAGTAAACAGCTTTTGTTGCAGATGGCCCTCTGAGTGTATAAACAAAAAAAGTTTTTTGTTAAAAAGTAGTCTTAATTTTCTCTTACCTAGCCTTTGAGTAGTCATAACTTTGACTGTGTGCTGGCTGCTTGTGGCTATCTCCCATCAGAGTTAAAAAGAATTAAGCAATTTTGTTATATATGAAGAAATCAACATAGCCTTTCCCTGAAAGGAAGAATACTTCCCATGCCTTCTCTTTTGGGGTTTGCAATGAATCCCAATAGAAAAGGAGATAAAAAACACACAGGTACAAAAAAATCTTATACAGTGTTTGTACCTGAGTTGACAACAGCAGTTAAGTTTACTCCACTGCAAGATGGACAAGTTAATTTGGGTCTAATGTTCCTTCAGATTAACAATGGTATCTTTCCTTGCTTCCTGAGGACCAGATCAAAAAGGGAAATGTGCCAGTGAGCAGAAGAGTCGATGGTGCTGAGAAGAGGAGGGGGATGTTAGCAGAAAAGTAGCAGGGAAGAAGACAGAGGAGGAAAGGAAAGAGGGCAGCAAGCTGTGTTATTTCTGGGGGGGAAAATAAAAGAAAAAAGGAAAGAGTCCCAAACAAGAAGAGGAGAGGAAGGTCAGAGTGGAGCAAGGCGAGTGTGGAAAAGAAGGGTTGAGGGTGGATTAGAAAAAACAATGATGGGGGTCTGTGCCACTGGGATGTGGGGCTTTTCACTCTTCTCTTGCCTTTCCTAATACCTGGAGGAGGCATAGAAGGGAGGCAGACAGTGGAAACAGACAAAGCATGGGAAAGAAGATGAGAGAGTTCAATCTGATTTATCCCCATGACTTTTCCATGTTTTGGTTGTATGGAAGCAATATTCCCTGTCATTACTGCCTGGCTAGCCGCGATCAAGGAAAGGTCAAAGCAAGGTAATAGCAAGATGCAAAGGAACTTCACTTCTAATATAAATAAACCTTCCACAGAGTCCCATAATTCTTCCTACTTAAAATATCCTGAATAATTCTAAACCAACAGCAATAGCAACATGCACTCCTTGGAGCAGTCTGCGTTAGCTGTGTCTCTCAGGTCGCTGCACAGACACCCCAATACCTTTCAGAAGGGCAGGAGGTCGGCAGGTGAAGGAGCATTTCTTGCCAAATGTGGTCCCCTCGCTGCAGTTGAAGGTGGCTGGGTAGACATGGTACTGGTCTGGGACACCGCAGTCCACGGGCTCACACGTCACCTGCTTGTTCCACTTCCCATCCATGCAAGTCATGGTGACACTGGACTCCGTCTGGGAAAAGACACACAGCTACAGCCACCACAGCCAGCAAGGGACAGATCAAAACCCTTTCAAGCCTACTAATAGCCTTTATTTGAGCTCACAAGTTAAGTGAAGCCATGTCTGGTCCCTACCATCATCATTTGGACAGCAACTACCAAACCCACCAAGGCTCATGAGAAACAGTGTCAGAGAAGCAGGATTTTGTGCCACCTCCGGCATGAGACACCAAAGCGCTTCCATGTAAGCACTGGAGCTCCACAAATAATCCAAACTCTTGTCTGGCCTCCTGAGACAAGCAGGGAACCTGCTGCTCTGCCCTGCCATCAGAAAGGAGCACAAGCCTGAGCTGTTTGGAGCTGACAGCTGTCCCCCATCCCTGTCACCTTGGCAGTGACACAGCCGCTCCAAGGGGATCCCCCTGTGCTTCCGAGTAGTCAAACTCACTCTTGGGTTTGAAGTAAAAGCCAAGCTGACATGAAGCCATTTGGGACTCTCATCCAAGGCTCTCCCGAGAGGTGTCAGTCACCCTTGGATGGGGATCCCAGGAGAAGTGCCTTGGGCCACATCAACCTTGTGTGCAGGTACTGACAGCCACTGTTGTGGCTCCTGTCAGAGTGCCCCAAGACTCCACAGAGAATCAAGGCCGTGCTGTCCCGACACCACGGACACGAACGCCTGAGAGACAGACCTTTGCCAGGAGGAGTTTGCCATGGACAGACCCAAGAGCATCCTGCCCGTAACTGGCACCTGGAGCTTGAGAGGTTGTACACAGAGTCAGGGCCTGTGCTCTGACTTCCCCAGAGTCACTCTACCATCACAGCTACACAGAAGCTACACCTCTATGGATCTGAGGAATAATCCAAACTGCGCAGCACACTGGGATCCTGGAGTGCTAGGGGCAAAGAAGGAAAATGGGGGGAGGTAAAGGAGCCACCCATCCAAAGCTCAGATGAATTTACTGGGTGACTGAAGGACAAACAGATGTTGGCAAAGAGAATTGAGTAAACAACATATCCACTTTCTAATTAAAAATGGAAAATTATTAAAAGCTAGAAGTGAAGAATCTAACTCTTCTCTCCACACCAGAATTAAGAGAGGGACAGAGGTTAAGAAATGTGAGAAACCCAAACATGAGAAGGGAAAGACACTGGCAAGGAATCTGACCAAGCCTTACAGCAGCCCTGCTCTGCCTCCAGGGAATATTTTATTCAGGGCTGGTATGCTCACAGGAGATTTGCACCGCCGGCCATTGATCTGGGTTTATAAAAGGAAGGGGAATTTTTCTAGCACACATCAAAGAGACCTGGATTCCCTTTTTGCAAAAACACCCTAATGGTTTCAACAGAAGTTCAGACCTGTCTCCCTTTGATATATGGTTGCATTCAGAATGGAAAAAGCAGTCCCAGAGCTGAGAAACTGGACACTTCCCAAGTGGGCACAAAACCCCTTTTCTAGACCGTGGAGTTTATTTAAACAGGGAGCATTGCTGATGGAAAAAAATGTCTTTTCTACAAACTCAGAGTAGCACACTCTGGGATACGCAGAGCGATCAGGTGAAGTGATACTACGTGTTCTCATTCCCAATCATTTCACTACCCAGTAGCTGTTAATTCTGCCTTTGTTGCTTATCAGAATACCTGTACCATTAAAAATTGTAAATATATAAAAATACATTTTTATATATATATAAATATAAATAATGGAAAAATATAAACTGTATGCAGTTGATGTCCTGATGTGCTTCCAGGGGGTTCCAGTGTGATGGCCACAGGAGAAGGGATAACACAGCGCATTCCCATCTCTTGCAAACCATCAGCACTCTGGGATGACCTGCTCCAGCATCGAGCAAAGCCTCCATTTCCCTTCAGCAGACGCTACCATCAAATAACACAGCAGCACTGTGGCTGCTGGAATTTAAAACATAAACCCAAGCCATCGATGTCAATAAACGGAAGCTAATGATGTCAGGGGCTATCCAAATGTTATGGAAAAGACATAGGTCTCGCAGTTTCATGCTGGATCCTGGATCTATGCTGAACTTAGGGAAGCTCTATCAATGATAAGAGATTCAGCTCCAGGAATAAAGTTATTGGTGTTGCTGTGATCTAGTTTAGGAATAAATGAGTGTTCCTACTAGCTGATGCTGGCTGCTGAGACACAGTGTGGTGCATGAGGAAGTTTGTCTAACGCCAGGGCTGCCCATCAGATGTACCTCTGCAGAACACCAAATAAACAGTGCAAACTCAGAAACCAGAATATGACACAAGAATTTAAACAGAAACAATATCTGTGACAGTCACACCTTACAAAAGGAATGTTTTGCCCAAGTGAGAGTATTCTGAGAGTATTTCAGCTGCAGCCGTGGCCTTTGTTAGCAGAAAGCTGTGGGACACCAGAGCCTTCTGGAAATGCCACAGGCCTGGGATCCCCTCTTTGGAAGGGACCCCTCTCCACAGCTGTAGTCCCACTACCCTTCGTCTGCGCCCCTGTTCTAGAGCTTGATGTGAAAAAGTTAGTAATTAGTGTCTCCACATTTTCATCTCTGGGTTTTTCCCCGTGGTACCTTCCCCACAAAACCCCTAACCTAACCTGTAACAGTCCTCTCAGTCCCCTGTGGCTCTTCCTCTTCCTGGCACACTGGGAAGGCCATTCCCCAGCAGAGATGCTGTGCCCATGTGGGTAAGACCCTGGCTTCTCAGCTTCTCAGCGTAATTTGTTCCATGTTTGGCATGATGGAAGCTGAGGTTTTCAAGGTCAGACATAATAATGGCACATTTTAGAGCATGTCTATCATGTCATCACTTCAAGCAACAGGAGCACGTGTAATTCTGCAGCAGGACACAGCAGAGAGCATTCCCTGCAATGGAGACAAAGAGCAGTGGCTCTGGTTGGAAGTCCAGAGGACAAACCTACCAGAGAAATCACTGCTGATGGCACCCACCAGCTTTTGGCTTTCCCCTCTCGCAGTGTCACACCTGAGGGTGTGTCACTGCAGTGCCCAGGGACAGCACCCCCTGAGCTGAGCAGGGTCCTGTCCCTCCCCAGCTCCATGCCACACCCCGAGGGTATTTCTGATGGACGCAGCCCTCAGATCTGGTGCTGGGTCTTAGTGGCAGCATCTGCCTCTGCCTTTGCAGCTCTCCCACCCAGAGCTGAGCAGGCACGTGCCTGTTTCGCCTGTCTGATCTGACAAGGTCACCCAGCTCACAGCAGCCCACACGAAGCACTTGGCTTTCTCATCTGGTTTATTAGCTGTCACTTTGGGAACTTTGTGCTGCTTTGACTGGCATCACAGCAACTGCTTCCCTTCATGTCCTGCCTTCCAAAAGAGGTTTACGCAAGGAGGGAGGGTGGGCAAGGAGGAAAGGGGGGAGAAAAAAGGGGCTTCCAAGATACAGTGTGCAGTGCAGTGAAGAGGATGCAAACTTAAACAAATCTGGTGCCAGAAAGATTTGTTTCTCGGGACTTTTAACAGCCTGGGAGAATTCATGTCTCCTTCCTGCTGCCCAAGATCCCAGCCGGCTCCTTCTTCAAGCGATGCTTCACGTGTGAAGTTTCCTCTCCTTAAAAATGAACAGCTGTGCCCTCCCCTCTAAGTATTCTTCCACTTCTGCCCACTACTGTGCCTCTAATTGAACCCACATGAGCCGCGCTTTCTTTTCCTGGCATGATTGATGATGCCTTTGCACAACATTAGGGAGCTGCTGGGTTTTAAATAACACCTCTTGACCAGAGCAGCAGTGGTGGTAGCTTCAAGGAGAGATGACAACAAGTAACTGAATGAGCGGGGCCTTCAATGAAGGACAAGGGGGAGGAAAGCAGTGAAAGACAAAGGGGGAAAGAAGGAGAAGACAAGAAAGAGCGATGGAGTTGTCAGGGGGGTGGGAAGAAATCAGGGAAGGAGGGTGAAAACATCCCCAAGATCTTCTTTGTGAGAAAGATACATGAAGGATTTTGCTCCACCGCTATGCAAACCCCTTTGTTGTTGTTGCTGAAGCCCCTAAATGAGGATGAGAGCCCAAGAGTCCGTAAACAGCTCAGCTTTCTTTTTCTTTTCAAGCAGCAAACAGTGTCTGCTGCACAAACTGCTGACGGGTTTTAGGGTTTGGTGATTTTACGGGGTTTTAACAGAATTTGGGGATGGGAGCTTCTCAGAGAGGGAATGAATGGATGTTTTGCCCCAAGACTGATTAAAATGGGGGCTTCAGAAGACACAGAGACCAGAAAGTGCAGAAACTGTTAAGAAGGTTTTCAAAGACCCTTCAGATGTGAAAGATTGATTTGAAATGTGACTTGTGCCCCTACATCACCAAGGTGCTTTTGAAAATTTCGCTTTTAATTCTCTCTTTGCCCTTTTTCACTGTCTTTCAATGAAATAGAGAAGACAAATGTGGCTCAGATGCTAAACCAAGGTGTTTCCACTGGTCTATGAATCACCTTCACCAGCATGCAGTGCTCATGGGCCACTGATAGTCAGTCTGCTCTTTGAGACATTGTTCTTCAGCTCAACCTCCTTCCTACCCGAGCGTGTGAAACACCAACATGGGCAAAGCTACTTCCTTCCTCCTCTTCCTCAGGCAGCTCCATACACTGACAGTAAAATGAGGGAAAAAAGTATCTCTAGACCCTCAAATCAGTCAGATGAGTGAAATGACTAACTAAATGACAAGAGTGAAACAAGGAATAGCTTCATGCAAGGTTCCCCAGCCATGACAGAAAGTCCCTCTGACCATGGACAACCCAAGTGCCCTTTCTCACCCTCAAATGCTTGTGACTGGAAGAGGAGCTGAAGCTGGGAAGCAATTATGGAAGGAGCACAATGCCTTTTGATATGAGAAATCCAGACCATGGATTCTGGACTTTCTCAGATAATTCATTTCCACAAGTTCTAGTTAGAAGCACCTGACACAAAGAAATAAAACAAGATGATAGTGAAAGAAACTGTCTGTTCCTTTTCAGCAGATCTCTGAAGCACACTAACAAAACTTTTAAAGCATGTGTTTAATGTGCTTAGCTGGTCATGAGTATCTCTCAGATGCTCCATTCCTTCCCTGATTTGAACAGTGAATGCACAGCACTGAGGAAAACAAAGCCATTGGCCTCAGGGGGTTTTATTGGTGGAAAAAGACAACGAAGTGCAATAGCAGAGCAGGGTGAGAGGAAGCGTGTTGTAATAGGCAGTGAATCACGTTAGCAAGGGGTGCTAAAATCCTCTGCTCCTGTCATATGAGTCTGATCAAGGCTCTGAAACCAAACTTCTCCCAGCAAAACCATGCCCAGCTGGCCGAGCCTCCCCAAAAGGTAACTCTTGCATTTAAATAACACAGGGCTGGCGAAGCATGCTCAGGCTGTTTTATTTCATTTGTGATCCCTGCGTGCTCCATGTGCCCCATGTACAGATCCCTTCCAACAATTTCCTGGTTCAGCCATTCAGGCTCGTTTTGAGAACTTGTTTTCTGTTCTGTAAAAATGCTCAGCTGGAGCTGGGGTTCTGGTGCTGATGCCAATTAGGATGGAAGAGGCCCAGCTCGCGGGGTCCTGTATTTGTTTTGTAATGGAGTTGAAAGGGCTGACTCATTCCCCTCCACTCTGTCTCCCCCCTCTGCGAGCTTATGAAGAACACAGTATTTCACAAGTACAGACAGGCTGCTGAGTGCGGCTGCCCCAGCCCCTGGCCCAGATGTGAGTGCTGCCCCAGATGTGAGTGCTGCCCCCACAGCCCGTGAGAGAAGGTGCTGATGGGGGGAACCACCCCCATGTCACACTCAGAGGATGTGGCAGCGTGAGAGATGAGTGCACGAGGTGGAGTGTTAGCCCTGCATCCCCCTGCCCCCAGCATCCTGCTCCCAGGGTCATGCTGCACATGCACCTCATCCACCTTCCCCGGCACAAAGGACCTGCATTTTTTTGGATGTTTTAACAAATTGATAGTTTTCCTCAATACCCCCCTCACTACATGAAGACACGCTGCTTTTGTAGGACTGGATTATTAATGCATGGGTTAGAGAGGATGGGGAGCACTTCTTGCCCAGCTGGGGGAGGCTTTTGGTGATTTGTCTGGAAGCAAAAAGGTTTGGGTGCTTCTTCTGTCCCCTCCGTGTTGTACATGTCAGGGTGTGTTTGGGACCAGATGGACTGAAACGCTGCAAAGGAGTTAAGACATTGTTAGCCTCAATTCAAGGACTAAAAATGAGGTATTTTGCCCAGAAATTGGTTATGCAAAAACACAAGCACCCTACTCCCAAAACACCAACGCCACTGTTTGGCTGAGCAGAGCCAGTGAGATCAAAGAAGGACTGAACACAAACATTTGGTTTGAAAATTTCTAAATTTGGGGAACATCTGAGCTCTGCTCATTGCCAGTAACTCTTCCTGCAGTCAAAGGGCTCCTGTTCTGATGACAAGCATTTGGATAAGCCTCGTCCCAAGGCTGAGCTGAGATTTTAGGGTCTAGCCTGAGTTATTTCTCAATTTCTCCACAGCTGTTTGCTCATCCTGGTCTTGCACACCATGAAAAAAAAACACCTCAGCAGGACAAACCTGGCTCTTGACGAGATCATCATCTCTGTGGATTTGCAGGATGTAGCCGGTCCTGCAGCTCACGTTGCACTGGGCGCCGTTGTCCCAGCCGGTGGCGCCGCTGCAGCTCAGCACCGCGTTGTCGATCTCCAGCCGCTGGCACTCGGTGGCTTCGCACGAGTAGTGGACACAGCTGGCAGGGAGACAAGGAGTGGTGGTGTTATTTGGTATTTGATTATTTCAATCCATTCCGCAAGCACAGTGTCTGACTGACAGACTCTTTGCTCAGATAGTACTGAGCCCAGCTCAGGAAAGGGCTCCACAGCCTCTTGGTGTGTGTTCTGAAGGACAGAGGCAGTGGGCGCAGTGATTGCAATGACAGCAAATTATAGGTTTCGTAGCAAAAGGGAAGAGCCTGCCAATTCTGCAGAAGTACCTTCTGTTCTGCAATATTCAACTGCACTGTGACCTCTCTACTCCTGTATTAATGTCCATTTATCCATCCATCCATCCATCCATCCATCCATCCATCCATCCATCCATCCATCCATCCATCCATCCCTCTTGTGAAAGCACTCTCCCTCCAAGAGCAGTCCTTATGCCCCATCCAATTCTAAATCTGCTGAATTCAGGAGCGCTGATATTGGCAGTGATAAGTGTGCACACGTGAGGAGGGGTTTCTGCAATAGCCACTCTTATCTTTGAGAAGCTCGATTGAAACCATCACATTCATTTTATTCCACTTCACAAGGAACACCAAACATCAGCTGTGTAGCTGTATTGATAAGCTCTTATCAAGCTCAGCAGCATGCTGTCGCTCCAGATCTCTCCAGCTGCTGTCCTGCCATCCATAAAATCTTTCCCCCATGGAAACTGTTTCTTCTCCCTCTGGAAAATTATTGTAACATTTAGCACAACTTTCAAGAAGAGATTTTTGTTTAATTCTTATATACATAGAGATGTCTGGTTGACACAAAATCTTTCACCATCTCTGATGACCTGAGTCAAACATTACAGCACATGTTCAAATGTGAGTATGGGGCAGTCACTCTACAAAACAGCAGTGAAAATATTGAAGCTCTCAAAGCATGAGGGGAGATTTAGACTAGAAGGAAGGAAGAAATATTTTTACAATGAGGCTGGTAAAACACTGACACAGGTTGCCCAGAGAAGCTGTGGATGCTCCATCTCTGGAAAAATTCATGGCCGGGTTGGACAGGGCTCTGAGCAACTAGATCCAGTTAAAGATGTCCCTGTTTACTGCAGATGACTTTTAAAGGTCCCTTCAACCCAAACCAATCCATGATTATGTGTGCGAAGAGTTTCTGGATTAGAGATGAAATTCCTGGGATAAGGACCCCTGCAAGGTGCTATGTCTCTGCTGAAACTGAAAATGAATTTAATTCTAATGCAGTTAAATTAATTCGGAGGAGAAAAAACATTGACTTATTTCACCATCTGCTTGGGTGGGGAAGAACCCAAACCAGAAAGTTATAGAAAGAAGGGAAAGCAATGTATCAAACATATATTTTGAAATGGATTACAAGCAAGCTATTCCTATCTCCTAGAAAAAAGGGTTAACAGCCACCAAAGCCCTGTTCAGCTTTGTAAGCCCTGACTTAGCACGTATGTGGTGTTTTGCTGTGTTCAAAGCACCGTGCAGACATTATCTAATTAATTTTCATGACACCCCTGCGAGACACCTGGGCTGGTATTGTTATCCCCATGTTACTGATAGAGAAGCACATCTGCACATGTCTCTACTGAGCTCTAGATCAGATTAAATGACAGTATTTATGTACCTGCACAACTCATTTCTCTGTCCCAGACTAGCGCTATATGGGAAGTGCCCGCTCCCTGTAATTTAAGGTTGCTTGTTCAGTGTTGGCCCTTCCCTGGAGTGTGATGAGCCATAAACAATTTCTACATTCAGAAATATCTTATTTCCTCAGGGTGCACAAAGCATTGCTGCTGACAGGGCTGAGGAAGGAGAATTCCACCTCTGTGTTGGCCAACTCCATACCCTCGCAGGCAATAAACCCCTGTCTATCAGCACAACTGTGATGCTCATCACTTCTGCAGAACGGATGATCCTCTGCCAGAGCTGGACTACCCAGGGTGATCCTGCTTTCAGGAGGATCCCCACCCACTAACCAAGGATTTCATGTTTTCCAGTCACTGTAACTCACAGCCTGGCATAGATTTAAACTGCCATGGATTTCACTCCGTAAAGATCGATAAGGCTGTGGATAGAGCAGCAGCAGAACAAGTGCTGCACATCCTTGTGCCCAGGTGGTCATCACTGAAGAGAAATGAGGTGAGGAGAACAGCCAGGTGCTATTGCCTTGCAAATGCCCAACACGAGTCACCCAGGGGTGTGAACTACAGGCTTTACACCCCCCTTTCTGTGACATATAGGTAAAACATCATAAAATGAAGGCCTTGTAGCCCTTGTAAAAGCATGGCTCAGGCCTGTTAGTTCAGCTAAGTAGAAAAGGACTGTGGGAAAGAGACACAGCTGAATTAGGGGTAGGAAAACACTCTGTGTGACCATCGCGTGTTCACATCATGTGGTGTGTGGTGGTTGGTTAAAGGATGTTTGTTATGTTTCAAAGCTATGTAAACAGATAACCAGCTAACTGCTTTAAAAGGCCGGGTTTGTGCAATAAAGAGGCTCTCCTTTGCACCTGCCTGGGGACTCTGTGTCGCTCATTATTGCCAACACCCTTCCACACCACGAGCCTCACACCCTGCAGCTCCCTGAGCAGAGCAGGGCCTTACCAACCTCTGCCTAACCCTACCAACCTCATGGCACTGCTGGTTGAGTAAGTCCTCAGCTGACATCAGCAAGAATATCTGAAGCTGGATGTTGACTGAGAGTGTAAATGATGAGTGATGCTGTGTGGAACACAGCTCCCTGTTCCAGGTCCCATGAGGGCCAGCTCTCACTTTGCTCCCCACCATTTCCCAGATGGCGAGGCTGCAGCACGAGTGTCTCCTGTGCCAGGGCTGTAGTGCTGAGGAAGTTGACTCACTGGGGAAAAAAGGGAGCACTACTGCCAAGCCACTCTCAGAAGCACACACTGCAAACCTCGACTGCCCGTTGCAAAACTGGCTCAAAATCTGAAAATCTTCTTCCACTAAAGTTGGAAAAATAAGATAATAGCAGACTTATTTAATCTAATACTTATGTGAATCAATGTAGCACTGAATTCAGCCATGAATGGCTTCAGATGGAAGGATGAGCCCAAGAAAACCCTTACAATTTGCACAGAGGGAAATCTGAAGCAACGTCACCGCAGTCAGTGGCATCACTTTTCATTTCCATCAATGTAAAGGAGAAAAAGAACCTGGTTTCTGGAGTTCAGATGAGGACACCAGATGAGCAAGCCTGGGCTTAGAAGTCCTACAGAACTGAAATGCCACAGACAAAGGCATTAAGAAACACTTATTGTGATGTTCTTCTTTCTGTTTACAAGTCCCCTTGTGGTCTTCTGAAATGGCCAGGGAACATTTTTAGCCACCCCCTCCAGGCTCCAGATTATGCCTTGGTTAGCAGATCATCTGGGCAGCTCTCTCTGTCTGAAACTCTATATGAATGACTTCAGTGACAAACAATACAACCATTCACTTTTTGTAAAAAAACAACCACTGCCACCAAATGTTTCTAATTTAAATATTTCTGGTTCTCTAGCTACTGGTTCCAATTTGGTATCAGCTACTGTCAGCCATAAATCCCAATGAATTTTGAAGTCATGATCCTGAATTGAGCTCTGCAAATGCAGAATTAGGAGGGAGAAATTAGTATCTCCAAGTAGGAAGTTCAGACAAAGAACCCATCAAATCCATTTGTGGATTACAGAAGCTCTTGCATGGGTACTGCCATTTAGCAGTGGTCAATCATCACATGTTCCAGAAAATGTGCATTCCTCAGGAAGGAAACAATATAACAGCATCTGAGAATGAAATCATTTCGGCTTTAACTCATGTTGATTCCTGGCATAGGACAGTTTATCCCATTTTCTCGCAGTCAAAATCGCGCGACTTCATCAAAACTGCCTATTTCAAATCATCCCTGGTTTCCCCTAACTCCCAAAAATCCTTACCAAAGTGTGAAGTGGTCTGGAGCAAAGCTACACAAGGGACCCAAGGACTGCTCTAATGATTTACTTGAACAAGTGTCGGTGCCTGGGACATTCCCTGACAAGTGTTTATTTTACTGGGTCCTCATCAGGATTCTCTTGCTCCTTTTCTTGCCCTGTCAGTGTACAATTTCCTAAAACAACATCTTCACGCCAAGGTGAGTGCAAGGAGCAGTGGATTTCTTGCACACATTCCATTGCATGTTCAAAACAGATCAAGGCAGACTGTTTCAATGATGTAAAAAGCCCTGGACTGAGCTAGCTTCACATGTAGGCTGAAGTTCTGAGCCAGTTCTTACTTTATTCAAATCCATTCTGCCCATCCCTAATCTAAATGAGCTCAGTCATTAGGCTCTAAATCTGTATTTCTCTGTGCCAATATTGGCCCCAATTCAGCAAGGCACTTAAATATGTGCTTAACTTCAAAAGCACAGTTAAGTCCCACTGATCGATTTGACTACAGGGGGATGTAAGCAAATAGCTCAGGGCTTTGCTAAATTGGGGCCTTAGTGACACAATCCTAGAAACATTTGTATTTTAACATGTTTATAGAAAATTATAACAATTAAGTGGAGCTCTTCCTTCCTCACATAAAAACAATCTAGGATGTCCTCTTTCGAAAAGCTTACAGCAGCCAAACTTTCTTTTCCTAACCCCGAGGTCAAGCACTTTTCCAAGAACTCATCTTAATG
The DNA here is from genome assembly GCA_013398015.1 of Oreocharis arfaki. Lineage (NCBI taxonomy): Eukaryota > Metazoa > Chordata > Aves > Passeriformes > Paramythiidae > Oreocharis > Oreocharis arfaki. The sequence continues at coordinate 602,948 of VZRR01004434.1, read as the reverse complement.
TGGTGCTTTAATTATTTGTTTCCTTCGTGATGGCTCTGACACGTATCGAAGCTCAGGTGAGCCTAAAAGCTCATAGTGGGCACTTTTTAGGAGAAGGGCCACAACATTATCTCTTGGACACGGGAAGAACTCCCTTTTCCACAGTCTGGGCCAGCCTGGGCTGCAGATCCGAAGGGCAATTTGGTTTTGTCCTGTGCCACCATATACACAGCTCACACATGTGTAGCCTTCGGAGGGCTTTTCCAACATATTTATCCTTACAATGGGTTTGTGTTCTCCTCTCTAGAGGTTATTTTAAAGGCAAGAGCAGGTTCTCTCTCTCTAATCTAAACATGTATGCAGAGGCTGCTTGCCATATTCCTTGCTGTAGAAATGAAAAAAAAAAAGGAACTGAAGAGGTGACAATGAATTTGTCTCCTTCAGTCTCCTGCTAAAGCACATTGCCTCGTATTAACAGAAAATCTTGAATATCTACCCAAAGCCATGGGGCTGGATGGGGACTGGTGAACCTGTGCTGACTGCAAGAAGGATCAAGCCCTTCCTTAAAGAAGTGTTTGCCTTCAAATCTGTCTCCATGAGAGTGACCACACGAGTGGTGTCACCTATGGTCCCTTCAGCGATGTCACCTCAGTCCTGCTGGGTTTGACTCTGACAGCAACCACAGCAAACCCCTACTTCAAACTGAAAGGGTCAAAATGAAGCTAAACCCAGAGATTTACAGAAAACCCTTGCTCCAACCCCAGGTAAGCCCCAGGGAAAGGAGAGGCACGAGCCAATGCGTCCCCCTCACTGTCCCCACCACTGGCAGGGCAAATTCTCTTTGGGGACGGGCTGTGCCTCCAGCCTGCTGCACCCCGTGGTGTGAGCTGTTCCTGCCAGGGGGGTCCATATTGAACTGATAAAGCTCTCAAAGCCCCGTCGCCCTGCCAGCTTGGAAGTGGGACCATGTCCCTGGGCGTCAGCAGCCCCACAGGTCTCCCTGCCAGAGTCTGTCCAGGCAAACAAAGAAAATGCATCGCCTTCCACTTTAATAAAAGCCAAATGATGCCGTTTGCCAATTACCAAAACGGGGCGAAGGTTAAAAACCCATTGAATTATAACACATGTCACGGACCAAAGCTTCTATGATTAACAGTTCTGTGAGAAATTCATTAATTTCACTCGAAGCAAGCTGACAGAGATTGTGCTTAATGACAGAATGCAGGGCAGGGGAAAGGCAGCCGAACCGGGAAAGAGAAAGCTGCATTAATTCACAACAAAAAGAGACGAGGAAACTCTTTTTTCCCCCTTATAAAAAGGAAAAAAAAATAACCAGAGTTGTAAAGAGCGGTTGCATTTGTTCTGCTGCTGAAGATTTATCTTCATCATTTCTTGTTGGGGAAGCTGACAGCAGGAGAGAACAAGACAAAGAGAAGAGCTGGAGTGGGCTACGAATCCCTGGGGCTTGTTTGGGGCAGCAAAGGGTGCAGCTCAAAGGGAACCTCTCCGTAAAGGCCAGAGCAGGTGACAGTGTGGTGGCCAGGGGTGGGTCTTGGTCTACAGTGTCAAACACCCAGCTATGCACACTTATGGAGGGACGAAAACCCAAAACCTCTCCTGCAGAAGCAATTTTGAAGCCGTAGCAGTGAGGCTGTGCCAAGGTTTCACCAAAGAAAGCAAAGGAAAATCTTTTTGCTACTCTCATTAGAAAGCACGAGGTGGTGACAGTGTGAGGCAAGGAAACTGGAGAGCCATGGGCAGCCAGGAGGGACTTGTCTTCAGCAGGAACACAGAGTTAATGGTGGATTAGAAAGAGGGAAAGTCCTGAAACGCACAGTTCTGACAGCTGAATCGGGGTGTCTACCTGGGCTTTCCTGCCTCCTGCCTGCATTTTCCAGCAGAGGAACAGTGGCACCAGGAGGGGCGGTGGAGGGGACAGGTCTGGTGACCGTGGCAGGGAAATGCCACCAGGGAAAAGCAGCACTTCCCACGAACTGCTTTGCCAGGGATGGGCGACCCCCCAGCTGATGTTTCCTACCCAGTGAAAAAGACAAAAACCTGATTTTTGAGGAACCACTGTCAAAGGCAGCCCCAGCACACCAGGCCTTCTTGCTGCTCGAGTGACTGCGGGGTGGGAAATTACACCTCTGGTTCTGCACACCCAATTTCACCGTCCACTGCATGAGGCTACACAGGAAATAGTAAAAGTATAATAATTTGAGCTATAAAGCACAAGAGAAGAACTAACCGGGCCATTATATCTGGCCTAAGGACGCAATGTGAAAATAAAGAGTGTCATTTTTACAGCACATCTCCAGCAGTGAGGTAAACGTCTGCTGAAAACAAAAAAAAGAAAAGAGCCTGTAGTCACTGGCAGTAGAAAAAACAACAACTAGAAGAATAAAACTGGAAAGGACAGAATAGGAATTTTCAAACTCTATAAATGTCTTCAGGAGGATGGAATGGATTTTCAAAACAACTCATGATAACTGAGTGCAGCTACCTATAAAGTTCAATTGGACTTTTAGATTTAAGCCCATTTTTCTCTAAAATATTAACTATAATACATATTTTAAGAGAGCAGAGTGAGCACATGTTTTATTCTCAGTTATTAAGTTGTCACTAACCCACAGGGGGGATCCATTCACCCTCAAAATAAAAACTGTGTTAACTTTAAAGGGACAATATATTTCTTTTCCCTCACAATTTTAAAATCTGCACCCTTGCCTAGAAATATCTGTATCTGGCTATAAATCCTCTCCAAGCAAAATAATTCTCCTTGAAAGAGGGAAATAATATCTCTTGTAGAGAGAAGCCAAAAAGCAGGCAAAAGTATCCATGTTGACCTAAGGAAAATGAAAGCAGTGAAACTGATGCCTACACATAGGAAGGCAAGTTTCTTTAAAAAATTAAATAAATACTTCAAAAATGATATTAGGCAAATGCAACCAGTGGGGAAAGAGAAGGGAAAGATGGGCAGTGCAAAACTGGCACTCCAAGGGAGTCTGATGGGCAGACTGTGAGCAGGGGAGGCAGAAAACCCATGTCCAGCCTCTGAGCTGGTTAAGAAGTTATTTTTAAAATCTTCTCTTTCTATGTTCTTCCTGGATTGGGTAAAATAACCAAGGAAAAAGACAGCAGGGGACAGCAAAGGTGTCATCTATTTCCTGGCTGCACAACTTAATGCACAACTGTCTCCACATCTTGGGTACCTGAACTGCTTGGAGTTTTTTGTACAGAAGAAAACAGATCTGGTCACCCCAAATGATCCCATCACAAGGCAAACTGGGGACTGACATGGGTGGAAATAATTCCACTGCTTTCAACTGCCTTTGGATCAGGGCTTTACTTCTGAGAGTTTCTAGTTCCCTGACCAACATGAGAAACTTTATGGTCAATCCAGTGCTGGAACCTGCAAGACCTAAAACATTTCTTTGACCGAGTGAGGCTCGGATGGGAGTTTGTGAGAGCGGGGGAATGAGAGGGTTCAGTGCATCCCAGAAACAAAACGATGCCAAAAAATCAAGAAGAAAAATAAGAGGCAAAAGGCGGGTGACTCTTCCTCAGGGGATTTCTAAAGGTTGGGTTGCTGGGCTGCAGAGGCTCACTGAAGCTTTGCCTAAGGGGGATGCATTTTTTATTAAGGAAATAACTTTCTAAACACAGAGCAATTCTAATTCCCTAAGTGAACAAATGGTTCAATTCCTACTGAAAACTTGAGAGGGCAGCGGAACGTGGCCCTGTGTCTCAGTCCTCCTGAGCTCCCTGTTGCTTCTCATCATCTCCTTCCAGTGGGGTTTTCTTGCTCTTTTTCTGTCCTGCTCCTGCGCTGGGATTTGGCCACACTTCCACCACCAGACTTCTCATCTGAAACTTGATCCTGCTGTCTTTGGGCCTCTGAATTTATACAACCTATTGCACAGAATGATCAGACGCCTTGAATCTAGGTCAGAACACACTGACTAGATTGATTTAGCTATAGATATACTCCTTCTTTTAAATTTTATTTTCCCTTCCCTCTCCCCCATCTCACCCTCCCGCCTTTCCTGGAATAAAAGCGGGTCCTAAAAACAAGACAGAACATTATCAAAAAACCTGACAGCTTGCTTAGGAGGCTGAGCAGAGGTTTGCTGGGATATGCAACTTGTTTTACTATTGCTGCTGCTATGGTATGACAACTGCTCACAACTTTGAATTCACAAAGGGAGAAAAAAAAATTATTCTTTCAGGGGTTTTGCTAAATTCTCTCCTCTTCTTTTCACCGCCTCGCTGAAAGGATCCATGAAGCTGCCGCACTAGAGGCCACAAAAGGTCACAATCTCTGTGGGATGCTGTAAAGCAGAGACTGAGAGGGGTTGGTGGTGATCTATTGATGTGTCTGTAATAACAACAAGAATAAAACGGTAGCCATAAACCTTTCATCCTGGGGGGTCCCACAGAGCTTTTCAGACTGGGGGCCAGATCCAGAGAGGTGCTGAGGGCCTCACCCAGCCGTAAAAGCACAGCAGATGCTGATGGCCATGGCCCTGCAGCCCAGGGCTGAGCACCTGGCAGGATCCAGCCCTCCAGGGCACAGGCGTCACTCTGTGCCCGCGCGGTCCCTTCCGTGGGAGGTCCCCGTGGCACTGTGGCAGCACAAAGCGGGTCAGATTGAACTGGAGTGTGAGTGGCGAACACGGTGCTGGGCTGGGGAATGTGTGAGGAGTGAACCGGCCCCATTTCCAGGCTGGGCATAAAGGAGGGAGGAGAAAGGAAGAGGAAATAATTCACTAACAGCATCCCATGCGGGTTAAATGTCCCATCCATCCTGATCAATGAGAACACTGCCGGTTTTTCACCCGTGACACAAAGGGGTCAGCAGGGTTCAGCTGCTGTGCCCCTCCTGCCTCCTCCCCAGCCCCGGCCGGCACTGGGGGTGGTGGGTGTGAGGCAGAGGGATGCAGGGCTGACACGCTCACCTCTGCTCCGCAGGGCTGTAGGTCTGTCCTCGCTGGCAGCTGCTGATGGTGATGGGGTCGAAATTGTGGAAGGAACGCAGGGCCACCCCGGAGATGGCCACAAACTGGGAGCTGAAGCTAATGAGGACAGCCTGGGTGTGATAAAAAGGGTGACTGAGGTCATGGATGACGGGGATAATCAGGGGATTGTTCCTGCAGCTCAGGACGTGGACACCTGCCAGAGGAGAGACAAGATCAGAGGAAGGGTCAGGCTTAACACAATTGCTTCCCGAAGCCGTGGGCACTTCAGAGGCATTTCACCCAGAGGAATGGCCCTATAGAGCTGAAAAGTTATGGTAAGCTGCCTGGAGGGGCTGCCCAAATCGCTCCGGAGAGCTTAGCAGAGAAGCAGATCCCTCCAGACAGCTGAAGAAAGGCTGCCATTCTCTCTGCGAGCGCGGCAGGCCCGCGGAGCCACTTCTTTAGACCACAGCCACGTTTCTATTGTGCTCTGGTAAATCAGGAGCAACCAGCACGGGGGAAGCAGAGTCATACTATTGTAAAATGGGTCCTGGAGGACAGTTGGAGCCTTTACATGCAGCATCAAACGGGGCCGGCAGGCTGAGGGGCTTTGTGCACCAGGGCTGGGGCACCACTGGCTCGTTTGGAGCTGTGCATGTCATTAGCACTCAGTGTAAAACTTTTTTGTGTGAGTTTTCCACTAAATTTGCCCAGATTTGACTTTTTCTTCAATTGTTTTGAGCCTTAGGGTATCTTGCTCTTTGCAAGAAAAGGCAGACTTGGTCCTGGAGACAGAAATGAGGGTGATGGAGCCACTGAGGATTTTACAGGTGATCTCACTCGAGAAGAAAGGAATTGTGTCTTGGGGAAATAAAGGCATCTCAAGGTTGAGAAACACCAGAGAGGTGGCAAGGAGACTTCTTAATCCCTTTTGTCCAGCGAAAAAGGCACTCAGCGGCAGCTGGGAAGAAATTCCCACCTTCAGGTAGAAGCAACCTGAATTGAAATGGGCCAAACCCACCTCAGGGGGAAGGCAGAGGACAGACAGCTGAGGGCTGCCCTCAAAATTCATTAATTGAGATTCATGGCCTGCTGGCTGCCTGCAAGACTCTGCCTCCACATCTCCATGGCACCACTCCGAGGATAAGCTTGGCTCCAGATCCATTTGCTTCACTGGAGCTCCCCCAGCAATGGCTTTGGCCCAGGCCCCTTGGCTACCCTGATACACTTACAAATTTGAAAATAAAATAAATTCTATTTGCATGTTTAACTGGCTCAGGGATTTCTGTTATTATTTTTTTCCCCAGTTCGGATTTCTTGACTCAAAAGGGAAGGAATAAAAAGGCTTTCATTTTTCTCCTTAGAAAGTGATTTCCTGTGAATTAAGACACGCTCTTTAAACATCTATCTCCCACCCTCTACTTAAAAAAATCTTCCTGTAATAAAAAAATAAAATAAAAAAGCAAACCTCTTTTTGTTTTGGTCTTCACCTGACCCTGAAATAACCTCCCTGTCTACTTGCCTCCCACAGGTCTTTTGATATCAGCTCCTTGTGGAACAGTGCACGTTTCTCACTTACAAACAGGTGCAGTTAATACTCAAAATCCCGGGTTCCCAAATTCCTTGGAAGTTTCTGCCTTCTCTGATGGAAAGCCAAGAAAGACCTTATGGTATGAGGCTGTTTATTCACTTCTATTTCATTCCTTGCACTCAGGTGGTGCCCACAACAGAACAGACCCTCAGAGCTGGGCTGCACTGCTGATTATTTCTGACCCTGACCAGGAAAACGAGGGCTGGACAGGTCAGGGTTATTTAACTGTCCTATCTTAATCCAGGAAGAAGGTCCAGGTGCCCATGGGGGCAGTCAGAGCTGTCGCAGGATCACCCCAGTTTCTGTAGCTCTGCACCCATCTATCCAGCTCAGTAGCTGAACCCTGGTGTCTACGATGGCTCTGAACCAACCGCACTGAGGTGTTTGGCACCCCAACCTCTCCATCTCCTACCAGGTCTTAGAAGAAACTACACATTATCTTCTGGGAGTCCACTGGCTCTGATCAAGGTGGGAAACTGCATGTCTGGCTAGGCTGTGCTTCGCTCATGGCAGTGTCTTTAGCACACTGAGGACCGATCGAGCTTTGAATCATTGCTACTTCCTTTTGGATGTACTTTTAGTTTGCCACGAACTCCTGCTTAAGGCTCACTGAGTGTCTCAGTCAGTCCTGCACCCAGTGCATGCCAACATTTGCATCTCAGCTGGAGTTTCCAGCTTGCCATGGTGATAATTCAAACACACGAAACACAACATCCAGGAAAAGGACTTCATGTCACTGTCAGAACTCAGATGGAACAGCAATGGGGAGCCCTGCCTGAGTGAGAACTGCTGGGCAGCCCACCTGCACCTCTCCTCTGCTCCAGGCAGCCTCTTCTGAAAGGTCAAAGCAGCTTTTCCATGATGAAAGCAGCATTTCAGCTGGGAGGACGTCCAGACATCAGGCTGAGCCATGCCAAACTCGTGTTGCAACTTCATTGAAGATTTCAAAACCTAACCCTCAGTTTCCTCTTTGCTCCTCTTTCTTGTTCTCTTTCTTTCCCAGTCTGTCTGTCTGTCCCTATAAAATGTCACATTAAGTATTGCTGGCATGCTCGTGTCTCCATCACTTATTTCTCAGAGGGATAGAGCTATGTGCCACTGTTCTGCAAAAGGAGGGTAAGATTAATCCAAGGGCTCTGGCAAACTGGGAGCCACCCTGACTCAACCTGCACAACTTGCTACAAATTTCAGTTTGTTCTTGGACAACAGACACCACATGTATTTCCTTTATTTCCTCCAGGCCCCACGAAATTCTGTGCTATCCTGGATGCTCATCTAACACCGAGTGTGTCTCTTCTTCTTGTCTCTAGTGATAAGCTCATTTGAGTTTCAGCTCATCAGAACTGAAATGTTCTGGCGAAACAGAAAGCTGGAGGATGGGAGTTACGTTTCCTTAAATCTGCTCTCGAGGTGACCTGGCCAGCTTTCTCCTCAGTGAAAAAAAAGGCAGAGAACAGCTGGGAAGAGTTTATGCAAGTCCTACCCTGACACAGAGTTGGGAGCTAACGAGAGCTCCTTGGTCCTGGAGCTTAAACGCAGCCTGGGTCAATTCACCAGACACAACTTCCCCAGCTTAGGGCCCTGTGCCAAGGGTAGGGACAAAACTGGTCTATCCTGGCACTTCAGCATAAGTGCAGGTCCTGCCTCTGTCAGGCACATCTGCTTGAGGCCATGCCAGGAGCCTGGCACAGCCCTGGGGTTGGACCTCCACCACCTGAAATACTCCACCTGGGGAATGCTGGCCATTAAAGGGCTCCAGAGACCTCCCTGCAGTCAGAACTAGAGATCACCCAGCACTCTCTGTGAAGCAGAAGCCTCTGTGAAGCTGCACCACTTGCTGCAGCAGCTGGTGCAGGTCCCTCACTCCCTGCTCCCAGGGGTTCATCTGTAGCACCATCAGTGTCTCTCCAGGGCACTGCTGGGTGTGAAGCATTGAGATAGTGCTGATTTTAGTGACTGAAGAGGAGCTAATCACCTCTGAACAGCTATGGAGAAATGTCTGTATAAAATAACACACAATTTTCAACAAACTCTAGCGAGACTCAGGGCTTGGAGCATTGAGCAAGCACCTTTTTTTGTATAATTCTGAAAAAACTGAGCAGGAGGACTGGTGAACAGGAGCATCACCATATTAAGCAAGCAGGAAGGAGGGAGTTTAATCCAACACAGTCTTACCAAGATCGTGGCTTTGCTCTTTGGTGTCAAACAGCTGCACACCGATGGTCTCCTGCTTCTGGTCCAGGTAATAGGTCCCGTCAGTGACCAAGTGAACAAGGACTGCTGCAGCCACCATAGGCTGGGAAAAATAAGCCTGGGAAAATACAAACCCCACGAAGCCGGAGGTGGAAAACCGTGATGGGCTTTAAAAAATCCCCAGGAGTCAGTCCAGGACTTTTAAAAGAAGAATTCCCATCCCAGGTCACACAGAAATCATCTCTTCCAATCTCTCCTACACAAACTAGATAAACTCAAGTCAAACAACCCTGAAACTGAACCCTCTCAGAAATTCAATAGCCTTGTCACACATGAGGGGACTTCACTACGGACTCTCTAGACAGTGCTCAAAGACATTATTTTACTCTAAACATACTTCAGAAAGGAGCAGCTTGGCCCTGGGAAGGCTGGCCCAGGATATTTTGCCTGCTGGAGAGACTTTGTAGAGGCAGGCAAAGAGGAAACTTCTGAACGATGTGTGCACTTCCTACCTTCAGCCAGAAAACGGTCTGTGTCATGTGGGAGTACTGGAAGTTGGCCGTGCAGGGGTACCAGGCGTACTGGGAGACACCATCGTTCAAGTCGATCACCTTGGTTCGACACACCTGCAGCAGGAAAGAAAGAAACACCAAAACTGACGCAGAGGATAGCAAGGAAAGATTCTGACTGCTTAAAGTGGGGAAAAAAAGTCCAGGTGCACCGCTAGGATAAAGTAATGCACAATAAGGGCACTTCTAAATACCATGAGATTATTTAAAAGTTGTTTCCAGGCCTTCCACCCCAGTAAGAAAAACTGAAACATGAAGATGAGCTAAAGACTCACAGCAGCTGGATGGCAGCCAACAGCCTCCTCTGGACTTGGTACCAGCTCTTTGACAGCATTTAGAACAACTCTGCTCCCGCTCAAATGGACCACAACTCTTCCCACTGGAATCCAAGTGAGGATCACTTCTGAACACCCCAGCTCCCAGCACAGACAGTGTGGAGGTGCCTCCACAGTGCTCCAGCACTGCCCTACTTAAACCTGATGTTCCTGTAACCCCAGGGGAGCAACAGCTGCCCCTGAAAACTCAGAGCCAGGTGTAGAGGGAAAATCCTGCTGCTACAACCCAATTTAAGAAAACTGATTTCCTTTTTTTGCCAACCAGTTCTGCAAGTGGAATCACCTTCTTCCTACATTTGCAGCCTTTCCATGGCAGGCAGCAATGACATTGGAGGCAAACTGCTCTTTTCAGTAAAACAGATGAATCCCAAATCCTGTCACAGATGAACAGCTAAAAAAAATGCCAGAATCTAAGTACCAGAGAGCCTTGCAGTGCCTTCAGCATGTCAGATGTGAAAATGAAGCTGCAAGAAATGGTAGGATTTACCATGAAAACACACTGCTCAGTGAAGCTGCTTCAAAAAAGAAGCATGCACAACCACAGCCTTCACCTCCCCAGAAAAAAGGAAATGTCCACCACAGAAGAAGTTACTACTGCATTAGAAGGACACTTATAGCTGAGGCTCTGGAGCACCTGACAGGAACCTGTTGGATTCACAACCCTTTGGTGAACTCACTGACTGTCACTACCATGGGAACAGGGGGAATTCCTTGTGTTGATGTGCTCTCAGTGAAGTTGTTCCCATCAGCAATCTGATTATTAAACCAAAAATGAAACTGTGACATGAAACAAGAGACTTAACAGAGATGCTGTTGGCCACTCAAAATCTTATGCCCACTCTATAATTCTGCATGGAAATGCCCTCTCGGTTTCGGCAGGCAAAGTCTGGGCATGGCAAAGAGAGCCTGGGATGCTTGGGAATGAGAAACCAGATTGGCTAAAAGTGAGGTAATCCCCTTTAAAACCTGAGTCCCTCAAGATCCAGCACAGAGGAATCTTACGGGCAAAACATAAATCAGCTTTAATGGGCTGGAAGAAGATTTTTAGTTTATTTATTTTTTGAAACAACTGGGACCAAGCTTCATTGAGGCTAGCCAGTGGATAGTGTTACATTTTACAGCAGAGCAAGGCTTTACATAAACTATCTTTGGCATTTGAAATCCAGGCCAGCAATTCGACATGTACCGTTTCGCAACTCTCCCTTCTTGCATTTTCAGCAGCCTGTCTCTTGTTGGGAGCATGGTTTTTATTTTAATACCTCTCCAGCTAGGGAATTTATCTTACCCACATCTGCAATTTATATGGTCAGAGAGCTCTTTGACATGAACAAAGGTTTCATTACTTTTATATGATTTTGTTCTTATTCTTACTTCTCCTCCTGCTCTATTGGTCCAAAAAGGTGGCAGAAAGAAACACGAGTACTGACTTTCGGTGCTTTTTAAGTGCCACTTAATGGATGAGTGAAAACCTGTATTAAGAAATCACCCAGACCTTCACCAAAAGTTTGAATCTGACCCAAAATAAACCCCTGCTGAGGTGGGCTGGAAATCTCTGATAACTTTTAAATGCCTTGTTTGATTTGTGTGCGTGTGTGAACTCTAGCACTTTCTGCCTGAGAATATTAGCAAAAATCTGAGCATTGCATAAAGAGCCTGTGTTCAGGCCACGTGGGCTGTCAGACTGGCCTGGTTTGAACAGGTTAGATAAGCCTCCCCCTGCTGAGGCTGATCCATCGCTACCCAGACAAGTGTTCAAGGTAAAAGATTCTTTTAGAATAATCTGATCGAGAAGTGTGGGAAAAGTCTAACAGAGATGAATGGCTGCAAGAGCCTCTTCTCTGCTAGCTGCTGGCCAGTAAACTTAGCTAAGGGAAAAAAAGTTCCTTAGGTTTCTCTGAAAACAATTGGACTGGATAAACAGCTCCCATCACCTACAGACTCCACCACCCCAACAGGCTCCAACACATGTGGTAAATCCATCCCCGTTTCAATTCTGCCCAGGCACTGAGTGTCACATCACACCTGCCAAGCCTGAGAATCATCTGCTGGGAGAGTCTCTCACACCTCTGCTTTAAAGGCATCCCTAAAATGTGGCAGCAGCCTGAAGGCCCCTCTTATTTAGGTTAAAGGTTGGACTCAATGATCTTTTCTAACCTAAATGATTCTGTGATTACTGCAGCACAAACACTTTTAAGCTACAAGTTCCAGTGGCCTGGAAGACAGAATATCACCTGTCCTCATGGCTATTCACAGGAATTCACACTTACGAGAAACAGATCATATCCTAACGTCCTCCAGTTCACTACAGTGATGCAAACCAGCAGCTAAAGCACCTGACAGCTGCGGAGGGAAGAATGCATAGATAGACTTCTCATTTCAGGGTGTTACCAAACACTCAAGTATTTGCTTTGAAGAATGACAGCATCACACAGTGCTCCAAACTTCACTCACTGGGGCTTATCCAGATTCTCAGACCCACACAGCAACGGGGATATCCACAGGAGCTTAGTATGTGCTCCAAAGTATGCGGCGACTATTTGTGTCTAGTTACTGGAAGCCCATGTCATCCCCCTCCCGAGGAAGCTGCTTTCAATTAAAAGAGCTCATGTCTGTTCCTCTTGGAGGTTCAAATCCAGCTCGTCTCCCACCCACACATTTTGTACACAAACATCGACAGACAGAATGATCAAGGCCAGAGAGCACTGTGGGATCTTCCCACAAGAGGGAATGCCTGGAGGATTCCCTTTGACTGATTTATACAACCTCTTGTCAATCAAAGGCACAACATGTTCTTCAAACCGCCTCTCCTGTTTTCCTTCTCTTACTCAGGGGGACCGAGGAATGTGTCAGCAGAAAGGGAAAAGTGATATATTGGGAGCACTTAGCTTTTTGCCACATCAAAAACACATTTACTATTGCAATCAACTCCATTTCCTTCAAAGTAATATGGGAAAATTTGCTGAAGAGCAAATTTTGGAAGGCGCCCTTGTGAATGATTCCCAGCTATCCCGTGACTGCAGGCAATGTGAATTTGCGTTGATAGGTTCCTGTTGCAGCTGAACTACAGGTTAAGGATGACAAATCGTCTGGACTAGACCCCAACCCAACTGTGCCCAGTGCACGGCCCCCATACAGCCTTCTGGGCAGCACTTGGCTTCTCCAGGCCTCAGCTCCCCATCTGGAAGATGAGGAAGATGTTCCCCCACACCACACAGGTGGCTGAGCCACAAAAAGGTGCTCAGATGTTGCTGAGGGCACACGCAGGCGCGGGGATACAGCTCCCCACAGATCCCATCCCACTCTGACCTTCCCACCGTGCAAGCACAGTCAGACACCACAGGCTTTGCACGCACTGGTGGTTCTCAGCATTGTAACATCAAAATAATTCTAACTGCAGACAGAAAAGCTGCTATTTAAGCTCGGATGCTGCCCTACTCAGCTCTGGCACCGTGGTTGGAGCGGATGTGCCTGTCTGCATGCCCAGGGGCAGCTGGAAACTGAGCAAACCTCCAGTGCACAGATCTGTCTGCTCCCAAAATCCCATCTGGTGAACCATGGCAGGGCTCCCTCCAGACCGTGTCCTCGAGCTCTGTCTGTCTGCGAGGGGCCATCGCGGGCACTTGGTCAGGCAGTGGGGAGCATCCTCCTTTGGGAGAGGAGGGTGGAGGTGGAGATTGAGGTCCAAAAGCTGTCTCTGCCCACTCCTTTCTACAGGGAACTGTGCTGCTGACATTTCTGCACCCAGACAGACAACAGAGTGTTTCTGGGATGAAATGGGCTATACCTGTTGGCAAAACAGCGACCATGGAGCAGGCAGGAACAGGATCTCGTGGTAGATCCCACAGTACCAGCTATTTGTGGAGCACAAAACATCCTCAGTGAGGCTGCACAAGTGCACAGAAAAACTCACGGACTGATACAAACCCCATGGAGGCACAAACAGAACATCTTCTGTTGTTTGAAGACCCAGCTAAAGAACAGATTTCAGCCATAATACTGAAACCTAATTAATCTACAATATTTAGCTGACTGCTCTGCAGAATGTTATTTGTATTTAACTCAACATACACCAGAGGATCCCAACCATGACATAAGCAGCATTTTAACACATCCCTTACAGATGAAAACTTTCTCCCTGCCTTGCCAGGCCAGGGGGCTGGCAGTCACCCAGCCCTTTTATTCTTAAATATGTTATTGTTCTTGCAGACCTAAGGTTCATCTTACCCAAGGATGAGAAACTATGGTGCAGTTGCTAAATACCAGAAAGGTTCCTGCTTGTTTATTGCCCAATATTGTAAGGCAGCTTGACTGCCACATGGACACCACCCAGTTTGCCGACTGCAGCACAGACCTCCAATCTGTTCTGAAAGCTGTTGCACTGCTTTTCTCATTTCGGCTGGGAATTGGGTTGGAGCTAGGGAAAAACGAAGTTGCCCACATTAGAGAGCACTGAACCATTAAAAAGGCCACCATTTGGGCTCCAACAAACACCTCAAACCCCAGCCAATTTCTCTGACCGTTTCAAACCTCAGGAGCCCACAGAGCTCACATGGAAATTGTACGCACAGCAGTACAAGGAATTTTGCTCTAGGTTTTCTTCTAGATTCTGGTCAGAAATAAAGTGTCTTTATCAGTGGATTTATCCCATCAGAAATCTGAGTCCAGAGTTGTCTGCCCAGCTATGAATGCCACTCTTGGGTCATTCCACGCTGGCCTCTAAAACTTAAGGAAAACATTCAAAGCTACTTTTCCCAAACTGGCACAGGTATTTATTTTTATGTGCATTAACAATGGGTTTCTGTTGCAGAAAATAAAATAAAAAAACTAAAACCAAATCTGAGCTTCAGCAGCAGAGATTCTAAGCATAAAATGAGGGAAGAAAGCTGTGCCTCTCTGTCTCTTTCAAGAGCCACCTTACCTCACAGTCTAGTGCTACTTCCACAGCAGCAACTTCCCCTCATCTCTGATGCTCATCAGCTTTAGCTTCTCCCCCAAAACCCTCCTCATCCTCTGCGTCTGATAACACAGTTTTACTGTTTCATGCTCTTTGTCTGCTTTTGCCCATTTTCATTGGGGTGCCTAAAGGTCTGATGGCAGAAGATGAAAAACTGCAGCATGTCCTGCTCCAGGACAAAGGCATGTGGGCAGGTGATCCACAGAAAAGCTTTATCAACTGGAAGCTGATGAAACTCCTGGGGTAACACACTGATGCTATATTACTCCCAGATTCAGTTGGCTCAGAAGTCAGAGGAAATCTCATCTGTCAATTTTCCCCGTGTAATGAAGAACAGGATTTGGCTGTGGGATTGGGAAGCAGCTTACATCTCCTGCAGGGTGAAATAAAGCCCCGCTGCCAGTCCCTATGTCCAGTCTCAGCACAGCCATGTCCACTTTGAACCTGGAGCAGCTGATGTGTCTGGACCTTGCAGACTCAGTATTCAATTAGCATGGTATTACAGCTTCCTTAGCACAGAGCCATGATTCTCAGCTGAAGATCTGGCTGGATTTTTTAGTAATTGGAAAGTGACCTTTCTGTGTGTGAAAACACCACGGACAGGGCACCAAAAATTCGCCTGCAATGTGACATGATGATAAATTCCTCTATTTCACAATGACAGTGTTCATCTCCAAAGGGAAATTTCCTCAGAGCTTTGGATGTAGCGCAGGGCTGCGATTCAGAAATGAGTGGGAGATGCAAGGGCTATTTCACTTTGTCATATAAGTTGGTTTAGTTCGAGGCAAGCGAAAAGGAGCTACAGGGATTTCCATTAGATGATGGCCCAGATTACATGTGTATTCAAGGTGTGTTATTAACTTTAGCTTTCTCAAAAATGCAGTTATTTCACTTCCAAAGAGCCGGTATGAACAATATATTTCCATTTTTAAATCATGCAGACGTGCATTCTTTGAGCTTCCCTTTGAATTTCTGTTATCTCCAGATTCAAAGCAAACTTCATTTAGAACCGGTGAGTTCAAATCAAAATCACATCAAACCATAAACTTCACATGGCATACCTGAAAAAACTGTAAATCAGTTCTGACTGGCCCTATCCCAAACTCACATGGGCTTTGACAGCCAGCCAGGTGTAATCAAATATCTAGGATGCTTGCCGGACCCGTGGAAAAACACAATATGGAGTTTTGATTTTCCAACAAAACCCTAACCAGATGATTTTTGCACAGTTCAAAGGATCACCCCGAGGACGTCGGTTAAGCCAGGGCCAGAAACTACAGAAAAACAGAGTGAGAAAAAGAAGAAATAATTGCACTAATGGGACTTGAAAATCAACTCATCTCGTACGCCAGCCCACAAGCAAAGCCCAGCATCTGGAGCTCCTGTGTGCAATTTGCACTTGCCCCTGCTTCTTTTGCCATTCAGAGACGCAAACTGAAAGGATGCAGAATTAAGAGGTAGTTCTGCGTGCACAGCACAGTCTCCTGTGCAGCACATGAAAGTACAACCCAGCCATTTGCCACATGCTCCTGTTTATTCCTGTCAGATCTCTGCTACTTCTTCAGCTCCGCAGCAGGACATGAAGATGCTGCTCTCAAACAGTGCCTTCCACGCCCGCACTGCCGGCACCTCACCTCAGAGCAATGATTCTTAGAGTTAGCCCTGAATTGCATTCTGTTATCATGCTCAGACTCACAAATACACCTCCTAGTAGCAACAGCACCCCATGCAATGGGCTAGACAGACAGGATCAAGCAGCAGCACCCAAACAAGAACTTATGCCTCCAGTTCTGCAAGTATCAGCCTCATTAAAGCTAAAAGACATTTTCAAGCCGCAGCACAAGCTCCTGTCTACAACTTCCACATTACTGCTCACAGAAGTGTGAAGGCATTATAGACTGATAAGTGCTTTAGCAGACTGTATATCCATCCACTGGAGAGTGAGGTTAAACAAATACAGGAGCCAGAACATTATTGTTGGCTGAGCACTCGGGTTCCCGAGCTGCCCGTCTCTAACTTGAACCAGCCAGGTCCACTGCAGCACAGCTTCGTGGAGCTGCGGGCCAAGGCTGGCCGTGGGGTGCTGCAGCAAAGCAAAACAATCCCATCCCATCAGCTTTCATCACCAAGAAGAAAAGCAAAAGCAAATTTTTTTTGTTTTTCCTTTGACTGGAGCATTTCATTCGGGAGCAGCTGGCACCAGAAAATCAAACTGTCAAAGGCAGGACGTGTGCCACACTTTAGGAGGATATTAAATATATTTTTGTTACTGTATTCATAGTTTTGGCTCACTAGATTCATTGTACTTTTGCTACTCCTGTAAGGCAAAGCGGTGTTGGTACAATCCACTTGGTAACATCCCCTCCTTCCCGCCCACAGCACATTTATTTGGGTGAAGAAAACACACATCTAGGTAGAGAAAACGCAAAAGCAACAATAAATCCCTTAAGAACTCGAGTTCTCCACCAGTATAACACACTGGCTGAGATGGACAGAGTTGCTTAGAAGCACATGGGCAATGTTACTGATAAAAAGAGAGATACATAAGAAAAATCATTAAGCCACGACCTTCAAGCAGGAAAAAAACCACAGTTGCTTTTGTTTCCTGGACAGTAGGAGCAAACCTTAAATTCTGCCATACCTCACCCCAACTCCATGCACCACTCTGAGTGCTCATGGGGCACAGGAGCCACTTCCCAGAATGTGAGACAAGGCAGGTGCCACCCTGAGCCCTGCAGACCCCTCGCTAAGCTTCGCCTGCGGCTGAGGCAAACAGCCGTGCAGTGGTTAATGTCAGCCCCGACCACATGATCACACTCAGAAAAGGTCAAAAGAGTGATTTTTCATTTAAAAACATCTGTGTGTTTAAAGAACAAAACTTTCTCATGTGCAGAAAACCAGGGGTTTCCAGTACTTTTATTTCCAGAGTTAAAGCCATGCTTTTCAGCTCTGTTTAGGGTTATGGCCCATGTAAACACGCTGTGTAAACCACACGCAGCACTCAGCACACAGCGTTTCCACAGGCAAGGATAATTGGGGGTGCAAATCTCTCTCTCCCTGGCTCCTGTTCCCTCTCCAGGCTGCTCAGCTTTCCCCGCTGCGCTCCCAGCCAGACACCCTGTTGTTGTCCTTCCCTATATGAAGACGTACACATGCCTCTAATCCTAAGGGTGTAAGTCTGCTCTGGGCTGTCAACAGGCCTTAATTGGATACATCCAGGGAGATGATACATTGGGAAGAGGCCCTGAATTTAATAGGAAGAGGGAAGGCTGCAGAGAGGCTCCAGGGGAATGCGGAGCGGGGCTCGGAGGAGCTGCCCTGTGCTCCGGGGAGCAGTCACACCTCAGCTGACAAAACCTTTCCGTTCCCCTCCAACTATCAGCCCTACATCAAGGGGTATTAATCAAGATTAAACCCTCTGGCTTGTTTTTCAATACCTGGAGACGTGGCTTGCAGTATGTAAATCAAAAGGTTCCCCCTTGCTTCGCTGGGCTTTTCCCAGCAAAACTGCAGAGTAAGGGAACCACCATGCTGCAAACAAATCCCTCTGAATGAGCTGGACCATCCAGGGAGAGCCCACAGAGCAGCACCAGCTGCTGCCTCCAGCCCCCGCACATCTCCACCCAAGAAAAGGCTTGTCTGGGGAAGCCTGTCACTCCCCTCTAACCTTGGAACAGCCCTGGTTGCTCTGATAAACCTCAAACTCCAACAAATTAAGCCAAAATACTTGGAGCATTTAGTCTTTGATGTCCCAGGTTATTAGGGGAGTTCACAGGAACTCCCATCTGCTCGCAGAAGTTACCGGAGGAATTAAAGTGTCGTGTGAAAGAGGAAGCTCACGGCTCCTTCAGCCTCACTGCCTCCTAGGAGCAGGCTCTGGGAGGATGGACTGGGAGCAGAGGGGATGGAGGAACACCCAGCTGCCAAGGCTCAGCCTTTCCCACCAGGAACAACCTCCGGGAAACAGGTAAATTTCCACAGAGTAAGGCTTTCCCTCTCCAGCTGGGCCAGCTCACAGTGTGCACACGGTGCCGGGCACAGGGACAGAGCAGCTCTGCTGGCAGGCCAAATGTTCCAAAGGGGTTTGGATGGAGAAAGGTGGGAAGAAGGTCATCTCTACCCTGTGCTTCATCTTCCCTCTCTGAAGAGTGATTTGTCTTCTCTGAGCATGATGATGCAAGGGTTAATTACCAGAAAAATGGAAAAATGACATCCACTGCCAGAAGTGCTAAGTGTAAGGATTTTGGCCCAATGACCAAAATGGTTAAGCAGAACTTGATGTTCTCCTGAGCTGAGGGCTTCTCCCAGAGAGGAGGTACATGGGGGGACACATAATAGCACTGATCCTGCAAATAACCATTTCCTGGCACGTGTGAGAGCTTGGAGCCAGACCCTGAGACCACGGTGGAAACCCAGTCCTCAGGAGACTCCTGCTGATAGCACGGGGAGCTGGGCCACTTACCAGATGTGAATTTGAACTACCAGGGTGAATCATGTCTTCTTATCAGATTCCCCACTGAAATGACCTCAGAGGAAAGAGCGGTCCTCCAGATTTGCAGGCAGCACTTCCAGAAGTGAGCACAGATGTGGTGTTCCTCCACAGTGACAGCTCCCACTAAGGCAGCACACAGTGCAGGAGAGACTTGGGCAGCTCAGCAGTGTATCCAAATGGTCCCCAGTTTTGGGGATTTTTCTCTCATATGTTGTTGTTATTGTTATTGTTGTTGTTGTTATTGTTATTATTACTGATTCTTATTTTCAGGTTGGGACAGAGGGGTTAACTCCCCCTCTGGACAGTTAGGACAGTTAAGACCTTTAGGACAGTACTGGGTAAACACCATCCTCCAAAACCATGCCTTTTAGAGACATCTTAAGAGGAACACCCTGAAATTCATTGGCATTCAAAATACGAGGTGTCTTATGACAACGTGGGCTAAAATGCCTACAGTACTCCAAACAAGTGGTGCAGACAATCCTTCATTTACAAGAAAAAAAATAAATTCTTTTCTCCTGGCATGAGAAAGTTTACTTTCAGCTTAAAGAAATGACCGTGTGGTTTTGGGGATGGCATTCCGTTCTGCTGGAGAGCAGCACCCTGCCTGCCTGTACATCCGTGGCTTTTAGCTACATTACAACCCTGGAGAGCTCTGTTTACATATTTGACATGTTTCCTTGTGCAGAACATGAAACCAAATTACAGAGTAAAAGCCATTATGGCTTTGCTCTTGCACCCTTTTCCATCCCCTTCTCCCATCGCTGGGTTTAGATCTATCTGGGCATTTTTAACTGTGCCAGGTCGCCTGGCAGCGCTTCAGGCAGGTTAATTTGCTGTTGCACAGGGAAATCATGGAAAAGCTGGTGAAGCCACATGCCAGGGAGCAGGGAGAAGACGGCCGGGGCGGGGGTGGGATGAGAAACGCCGAGAACCCTTCATGCATGAACAAAGCAGACGTGTCGATGCATTTATTCAAAATCATTCTGCTCTGAATGGAGAGGGACCCAAGACAAACAACCCGGATGGGATGCAGGGGAGCTATCCCACGCTCACGGCTGGACATGCTCTGCATCCCAAGGCTTGTGAGCAGCAGCAGCAGACGGGGAGAGTGGCAGGTTGAGGGGCAAGGGCCGAGGAGGGGGGTCTCCTTTCAGAGGAGTGCATGTTAATGAGCAGTGCTGCTGTCGGGGGGTCCGGCTGCCCGGCTCGCCAATGCCAGGGGGGTCCAAGCTGTTCTCTATTGATGCCTCTAATCTGCGTGGGTGGCTGGGTGTACGGCAGATATGATCATAAAATGGTAATTCACTTCCTAAAGGAGCACATAATCCTTACTACTGCCCAAGACAATATTCCTTTCTCGCCTCTCTTGCTTCTAGAAACAACAAATGGCATGGAATTCTGCTCTTGTTTCATTAGTGGGAAATGTCTCCTGGTTCTAGGAAGATGGGACCAATTTCCGGCACCTGAGGATTTTTGGTTTGACCTTCATCTCTGAAAAAGTCAGATTGAACCTCTCTGAGAATACGGTTGGCTGCTTTGCTCTCTGCATCATTCTTTGTTTCTTTTATCTATTTTCTCTACAGTACACAAAGGGAACACAGTGTACCAGCCCCTGGTACTCACTGTTCTGTTTCCCTTAGATGACTTGCATATGTGCTCTTGAAAAATTATACTAAAAACCAAGGGGGGGAGGGGAGTGGAAAGAAAAAAAAATATCCCTTGAGTGTTTGGCAAAATTGCTTGGAATCTCCTCTGACATCTCATTGTGTTCTCTCTGTCCTCCCCTTACACAAATCAGCCAGAGGCTACGACATCAGCCATGGGGTCTGAGCTTTACTCCAGCCAGGAGCAGAGGAGCTCTGGAAGCCATGAGGATGGAGGGGTGGGAGGGAGGGCACCCCTGTCTGTCCCGGCAGGGAGCAGGCAGCCAGGTGAGGGGCAGCATCCTCAAGCCAGCTCTGAACTGACTTTAGGGTAATGCTCTTCCTCAGCCATCTCTTTGCAAATGAGCCTTTTTCAAGCCAGCCTACCTAGAAATCCCATTTCTCATTTTATTTAGCTCCCCAGAATGCTGAGACCATTCCTGAGTCATGGCACTGGTGGCATATGACACATCCTGGTAGCATCCCTCACCTCGGACCCTTCGCATGGACCACCTCCTCCAGGGAGGCAGAGCAGCAAAGCAAACGTGCACTTAAGGCCCAGTGGAGTTCCCTTGGCTGAAAGGTTGCAGAATCCAGCTTTCCCAGCAAGACAGGTGGGAAGCAATGTTTCCAGACATTAAAGCAAGGAGATGGTGGGACAGTTTCCCAGTCCTTTTGTGCTGGGAATGAACAGCCAAACTGTGCTAGGACCAAGACTGATTAATTCACAAACAGGATGATGTGAGGGGGCCGACAGAGCTAAAATGCAGATTTAATGACCTCAAACCCCTCCAGGGCTCTGCTCCCAGGCAGCAACTCTCAGCAGGCCCTGAACAGTTTTCTTTTTATCCAAGATAGGAACATTTCCCTTTCAAGACATCCTGAACTTCCTAGTCCTTGGGAGGTTTAGGCTCAGTAATGGCCAGTGCCTGCAATGTCTCTGAAGGATTTTGAGGTCTAATCCTCAAACAGCAGCTTTACCTTTCCGTGCTCCCATTTCCACCTCTATTAAATGGAACAGAAACCAAGCAATGTGGCTGTGATAAGGCTTAATTAACCACTGTACATTGAAAAAAAAATACAAAAAATATCATCACTGAATCCAAGGAAGGAGCATTCCAGCCTGAATTTGCCTGACAGTCAGGGCCAGGCTTGTGACGCAACTCTCCAGCCTCAGGCAAGGGACCAAATTGGCTGGTCTGTAGTTTCCAGGGGAAACGAAGACAAAATTTTGGACCCCTGGAACTAACTTTAGACTTGGAGACTCTGTAACCTAAGCTGAAGCCCTTTGGTGGATCAGCCAGTACTGGAAATGAGCTCAGCCGCGTTCAGCAAACCTACATTCCTCCTGTGACAGCCTGTGCACAGTGTCCAGTTCATCTTTTTCCAGAACTGGTCTCTCATTACTCATGGTTCCTCCATTAATGGTTTTTCTTAGTGGGATTCTGCCCTCATCCTCCAGAGCTTAGTGGTTCAAAGTCTGGCTCAGCTATAAATAACAAAGACATTTGCAAAGCAAATCATCTTATTAAAAATGGGGATTTTTTTTTTTATCCCTCCAACCACAACAAAACTCTTACCGTTGAAGAGCAACAGGACTTGGCTGTGAATTGGGAAGTTCAAAAAGGGCCACTTGCAGAGCCGACAGACAGACACCCTCCCTCTTCTCAGCAAGATCACCCCAAAGGAAAGGAATGGCTTCTCCATTAAAAGTTGCAGGTTTCCTCTCTTTCCACTCCTGTTCAAGATTACTCTATTTGCTGGCTCTGCTGGATCTTTGGGGAATTATCTTCAGCATTATATTTATTAGACAGAATAAAACTGCATGGCAGAGAACTTCATCATCTTTCTCTTCAATTTTCTTATGGTATTTTCTTACCACTCTTGGAGCCCTTGCCCTACCATGTTACTTCTTTTAGTATTCAGGATATTTTTGTAGTCCTGTCTTCTCCTTTTGTGGGCTATTCCAGACATACTGCAATTCTAGACATCTTTGCTGCTGGTGGAAGGATTGCTGCAGCAAGAGTGCAATTGTGGGAACTGTAATAGGGGCAGGAGGGGGCCTCTGTTTGTGGGAAAGATGTAATGAGAATCCTCTTCCACAACTTCTTACTCCATAGAAGCCCCTGTGGGGTACCCAGAGGAGAACAGGGTGTGTTCTTTAGTCCGGGAATGAAAACGAATCCCAGGATCTGTCTGTGCCCAGCAGCCTTGGGAAAGAGTCCCTGTTCTGTTAACTGTGCCTGAGCTGTGTGGCCTTTTCCGTACAGTGGAAAACCAAGCTCAAACAATGGCATNTATATGGTTACTTGGTCTAAACAACTTCTGCACAGCTGGGAGGAAATGCAACACAAGACAGTTCCTGAGGGACTGTCCCTCTAAATCACCAACCCACACCAACAGCCAAGTCTGGAGCACACATTGCTGTGACAGGAGTAACAAGGTCAGGAATCAGACACCTAAAGACCCATTTGTCCCTCCCTATAAATCTCTGTTGTAAAGGCCCAAAGGGAAACTGCAGGCGAATCAGTTCTCCAAAAGCAGGAGTGCCACCAGCAAGAGGAAAGGAGAAATGGAATCTCCAATGTCCTGTGGTTGGCCTGCACTCACCTGCCTCTGCTCTGCTCACTCCAGCTGGAGCATCCCCACTGAAACAGGCCTGTCAGAGGCTTCCTCCTGAGGCACATCTGGACAGACACCTTAGCAAAATATCCAAATCCGCCCTGCTCAGTACAGCTTACTCCAGCAAGAGAGACTGACAGGAGCTAATGCGCTCACCCAGCATAAACTGTGGCAAAACAAAACTGATGTGCAAGGAGAGGCTGTTTGCAAACTCACAGCAGAAGCAGGAGGAAAAAAAACAGCTCAAGAGTGAGCAAAGCCCTTATTGCTGAATTCCTCCTGCAGCTGACAACAGGTACTGAGCAACATCTGCTTCCAGGTCTGTGGAGGACACCAGATTAGAAATCAAACTGCAAAACTACCCTGCACTGGTGTTTGCATTTCCGTGCTGGTGCAATGTTGCTGACTGGCCCTCTTTGGCTCTGAATATGATGCTGTCAGTACTGAGAATATTTCTTAATCAGCACTGAAGGGTGGCTGCCAGGAAAGTAGAAGTGGCTGTGTCTCAGTCTTGCTTCTGCAGAAAGGGCGATTGTTTAAAGGGGGGGCTGTTTGACCTTTCCATTTTTCAAATCTGTATCTCTTTGCCAAGACTGTGTCATTCTTTGCAAGCATTTTATTGTTCAAAACAAATCTTATACTGCGAACTTTCTTTTTTATCTCCCTTACTATGTTGCCATTCGGCAGCCTCACACTAACAAGTGATGTAAGAGCCATCTCAAACTAATAACTGAGTGTGGGTATCTCAGGAAAAGCCAGCTGCACACATGGGCTATGGCTTCCATGAACTGAGCAAAGAGGTCTCAGAAACAGCCCTACAATGACAAGAAAGTGCTCTCCAGCCTGTGCTTATCAACAATCCCACAGCAGTAAACAAGGCTCATGGGCAGATACTGCTGAGAGATACCACAACAACCAACCTGGGATGCAAGCCCCTCAGAAAAAGCCTTGACAGAACTATGACAGTCATGCAGAGAACCTGGTGTTGAGATATCTAAGGATGAGAAACATTTTAAGTCAGGACATGCTTAAAATGTTTTGGAGCGCCTTGAGAGTGCTGGGGCAATGATGAGAGACGGGGATGGCTGACAAACAGGCAGCTTATGTATTCTGTATATTGCTGGGCACTGCACTCAAACATATCTTTCATGGCATTCCTGAGGAGAAGCCAACACAAATACCACTCTGCTTAATCAGGAAGCTACCCAGCAACAACACGAAAAGTTTGCACAAGACCAACAAGCACACAACCTATTCTGAAAGGTATCTGGGTGAGGAAAGGTGCTCTTTTCATCAATACAGAGAACCCCTAAGGCTCAGTGCTTGTGCAGATAATGAAGCCAAACATGTTTACACACCAGTGATCATTACATGCAGTGATTAGAGGAGATCTTAGGTTAATTTTCATCTCCACAAGCTAACAGACTGATGACCTGCTGCCCCACCTAACCTCTCCAGAGTGACAAGTCAGGTGCTTTCCCAAGCCAACTGTCTTGTTCCTGGGGGAAACAAAGACTTTCCCAACATCTATATGATTAAAAAGGTCAATGAACCCCATGCACTCAAACTGGTGTAAGAGGACCAGCTGAGCTAAAGCAAAAATTCTTTTTGCTGGAAGTAAATAGCACACTGTTATCTCCCCAGGGGCCAGGCAATAACAGGAGGCATGTTCCCATTCACTCTGCCAGTGTGTGATATGCTACTGCTCTGCCTATAAATACAACAGCTTTTTTTTTTTTTCCAAAAGGCTGTGACAACTTCATCTCATCTGGGTACAACAAACACGCCTGAGTTGTGGCTACACAGCAGGGCTTTCTGTCGTGTTTGTGCGTGGTGGTGGTTTTTCCACCACAGGACCATATGTTACCTACTGTGTGGTGTGGCTGAGCTCCTACCAGTGCTTCAGAGAAAATCAGGGCAGATCTCTGGAGCAGCTGCAGGGGGACAGAATGCCTGGGGACATGCCTGAAAAGCAGCACCTGAACTGGAGACACTGGCCTTTGGTCTGCACAGGGAGCTTGAATGGGAAAGAAGCTGTGAAGGAACAAGCAAGGGTCCAGAGGAAAGTTCCTTTTACAGTGTGAAATAATAAATGAGACCATGACAAAAAGTCAATACTGGGCTCAGGATTCTGTCTTGATACCCTGCCAGCTAACCACGCTTTGTGCATTTAGAACTGACCTGGTCATTAATTTGTTACAGACTTGTGCAATGTGAGCAAGGCCAAGTCTCTTGCATAAAGATGTTTTCTCTTGCAAGCCAACTGGAAATGCTTAACATTTACTATTCACAGAGAGATCTGCTTGTCATATCTGTGACACAGCACTCCTCCCTGCACTGCCCACTCAAGACACCTTCTGGATAATTAGATTCGTAGAAAAACTTTTCTGCTTCCAACCAGAAGTCAGCCAAAGTTGATTAGTGTGGTAAGTACTCTGTCTACAGTAAGGGACAACAGTGGGGGCTGAAGGAGGAATATACAAAGCAACTCTTATAGATGGAGATCCTTTCCCTGTAAAAATCATCAACAAGCAACGTGGGCTTTCCCAAATCAGGTTGCATCTGAACTGCTGCATCTGCATGGTGTACAGCTCTGTTTTCCAGGCATTTATCTAATGTTTTTTTGAACTCATTTGGATCTAATTCTCTCAAAGAGACAAAAGGTAAAGTTATGGTAACTGG
This sequence comes from Oreocharis arfaki, assembly GCA_013398015.1. NCBI lineage: Eukaryota > Metazoa > Chordata > Aves > Passeriformes > Paramythiidae > Oreocharis > Oreocharis arfaki. The sequence continues at coordinate 576,927 of VZRR01004434.1, read as the reverse complement.
AGCTATTTATGTTACAAAGGAGACATGGGAGAAGGGGGTTAAAGCTAATGAATGGCTTTGGGAATGGACAGGACCTTTCTCAGAATAGAACAATAGGGTGCTTTTATGGACCTGGGAGGCAGAAAACACAAAACTATTAAAAAAGAAAGAACACTCTTTTGTATTATTCGGCATTAGCCTTCAGAGCTCATTGCCACAAGCTCGTCCCCTGTGCTTGCTGAGAAGAGCCCGTCTATCTTTGAGGTGATGATGGTTGGGAGAGGTGACTCCTGCTCAGCTCATTGAATCAATCCAGCCACAACTTCAGCCGGTTCGAGTTGGGTGACTGGGACTGAATTTCAACTCATCACCACTAATCAGGCTCAGAAAGAGAGAAACTGCTGCCAGGGGCCTTCCTTGGTGAAGCAACAAGTGACCAGACAGGGGTAACAACATCCCTGAATGCTGACCTTCGAGCTCCACCTGAGAACATTGCTCCTTGCTGGACTTCCAGGAGAGGAAAAGGAACATGCTGTCCTCACCTGGGTTGCTGCTGGCTGACCGATGACCACCCACCCTGGGCACTGCTGGTCACTGTGGTGTGAGACGGAGACATTGGAAGCCCACTGATCCAGGAAGCCTTTGGGAGTGTAAACACCACAGTCTTTGATGCTGGTCATTTGCTCAAATTCCTCACAGACTCCATCACCGTCGTGGAAATAGCACCTGCTGGGTTCATCTGCCAGGGGAAACAGAGAAGAGAAATCACACGTGTGTGCAGGGTGGTTCCTAGGACCTGATACCATCAGTGGTCATGTGTCTGCTGTGTCAGGTCACTGGGAGGTGGAAGCACTGGTCACTTCTAGGTCATATCAAGGTGACTTAAATAAAGCCAAGCAACAATAGCCAACTATTGTATTGGGCAATTCCCTGAAGATATTTCCTAATGATAGGGGGTTTCTGCTTATTTTCATCTATCTCCTTTCAAAAGGAGATAGAAGAAAGCAGCAATAGAAAATACATAGAGAGGCAAATGTGGGTGTTGGCATAATTCCACCAGCTGGGATGGAAAAATGCCAGCAGAGGATTTGGTCTAAAATGTTTCCCTTTTTGTTTTTAAAAGATATCTGCAAATCAACAACAACAACAGCAACTGTGGCTGTAGAGATGGTGAAAACTGCCAAGTTCACAGTTGTAGTGACCAAAGGGCCAAACAGATCTGTTTATCCAAGGCAGATACAGTACACACAGTGTGAGGGTGAGTTTGCCACATACACACACGGCTTCAACCAACATGACTCAGATTTGACCTGAAAGGATCAAAAGCAGCAGGAGACTTTATTATCCTTGCCCATTTATTCTGTGGCTTCTCTAATGAGACTGCCAACAAAGATGCCAAATTTTTGAGGTTGTTTCTGTAACACTGGCCCATTAAAAACTGAACTGAGATCCATCTACTCTTTTCAAACAGACTGCATAGCAATAATGACTTTCAGTCATTAGAGTACTCTGTGAAATGGAAACCTTTGACCTGTTGGTATCCTATTTTGTATTGTATTATCATTGCCAGTCCCCAGAGGTATCCAGTTCTGACAGCCTGTTGTATTTTTATCTGGCAAACAAGCCTGTTGAAAAAACGGTAGGAAATTAGCCAGAGCTGCTAGCTGGACTGATGGAAAGGATCCCTAAGGAGAATCCTGTCAGTAGCATTGGACTATCACGAGCTAGGTGTCAGAAAATCCAATGGCTGCTCAATTTCGAGCTACTTCCAGACTACTAAATCCCCTGTTTATTTTTCCTCCTGGTTTACACAGTGAAATACCATCATGAGCCAGAAAAAATCAGTTTATTGCTATTCAATTATTTAATGACTTTCACTCCTTTTCCTCCTGTGCAATATTCCAGGTCTTTAAGAGAGTGTGGCTTTGAAAGAATGGAGAAGTCTATCAGGAAAAAATGTCATTATGGTTTGTTTTCATCACAACCTCTGTGGACAGGCTCTGTACATGGATAAGTGCAGGGAACTGTGTATTTGTCAGTCCGAGCTGGTGAAAAGGAGCACAAGTCTGGAAGTGTTTCAGCTGTATGAGTGCAGCCCTGAATGAATATTCCCAGGGTGGCCAAACTTCTTGCCCTTACATGTCACATCTTAAAATCTTTGTTTGTCTGGGAGCCACCAAACATATACCCCACCCCTGAAGGAGCTCGGAGGAGGGCTTGGGGGAGTGTTTCCCAGACAAGAGATGACAATGGCTCCTGGGGTGTCCGGGAGATGTGCTGATGGGCCCTAAGGCAACCCAGCAGTGCTACTCCCATGGGGCTCATTCATCCCTGGGAGAGCCATGCCCTGTGTCTGGCCAGCTCAAGGAATGGGTGGGATGAGACTGTCACTGTGATGGCCATGGAGACAAACTCTTGGTTGCCCCACCTTACCCTTCTGCATCTCTTGTTCTGCTCCTCTCCCATATCAAGCCATAGGCCAGGTCTCAGGACAGTAGGACAAAATTAAGTGGCTTACCCACTACGTCCCAGCTTGAGTGAGAGCCCCAGTAGAATCTCTGAGAAATATTCAGCCCTGGAAAGACTGTGGTCAGCAATCAAAAATCCTCAAAACAAATGCCAAACAGATGCAAATACGCATTTTGGGGGAAAAAAAAGGTTCTTTGTAATTTTATGAAAAGAAGCTTATTTCTGTAAAAAGAGGGGGAAAAAGAAACAAAAATACCTATCATATTAAAAAGACCTGACCTTCAGCCTATAAACACATGCACAGTCAGATATGCACATACAGTGAAACATCACCACCCTGCTGCACACCCACACCGACAGAAACACTGACACACAAACGCACGGGCGCTCCCTTTACACATCCTCGACTCAGCCACCCCCCCATGCAAACACACACCCACAAACTCACAGCCTAATTTTAGGCACATGCATTTAGACAGTGTTTCCCGGCCTTCCCAAAGCACTGACTGCTTTTCACGACAGGCACTGAAGTAAGCACAACATTTATAGAGCAGCATACTCCTGCACTGGCTCCAAATGTTCCCTCCTAATGCGATGATAAACGTAATGGGCTTCTGATAAGATCATGTGTTTGGGATAAAAGAATACTCAAGGCCTACTCCAGCCCGATGACTTAATTCATACTCACATGGAGGGGAAAGCAGCCTTTGAATAGCTGTGATCCAGGACAGTGTGTGATCCTAACAGAGGCTAATTTGTTCCTGATTATGCCTAAGACCCCAATAAATCTGTCTGCTCAGAGTCTGCAAAACCCGAGGGAGGAACCGAAGGGAGAGCCTGAGATGTCTGAATTAAATGGGGGCTGCCTAAACGATTAAACAAGTCCTGCTGAACTGCACTGTCATGAGCCCTGGAGCTGTGCAGGCCCTGGAGAGCCACCGCATCCCACGTCCATGGGACACTGTGCACAGAAGTTGAGAGATGAGGTACCCACTCGCCTTTGTGTGCTTTGAAAACTGGGGAGGGAAAGTGACTTTACAACCCTGGTCACTTTCAAGGAAGATCTGTCGGTCTCACTATTGACTCATCACACAGCGTGCAGTGCTGTGCATTGAGGGGAATGCTGGTGAGAAGAGGGGAAGGCCTTTCCTGCCCACGAACTTCCCAATTCTGAGTGATGGCAAACTGTCATTAACTCCTTCCCTGACGAGGGCACCAACCTTCAGCAGCCAAATGTGGTGCATCACTGGGCAGGCTGCCAAAAACTACCAGAGGTTCTTCATTCAGGTGTTGAGCACCAGCTCTGACTCCGGATTCTTCCAGTGGTCTTGGATGATTGGTAGGTTACATGTTGAGCTTTACATTTTCATGAGCCAAGCAAAGAATAACCAGATTGTTTCTTCCTACAACTGCCCTCACAAAACAGAAACTAATAGGCTTTTCCCCTTTCTTCCATGGTGAGAACAGAGCTCAGTTATATTCATAGAGTCCTACAGGCTCAGAGCCAGAGAGGACAGTGTCAGGAGTGGTGTATTTCTAGGAATAAGTAGCTAATGGTTTTATTCCTATAACGATGCAAAAATGCTTTTTCTGTTCTCATCTTAACTACTGTGACATTAAATGCATCCGTGGCCTTGGCAACATGAGCTAATTTTGTCTCCACAGAGGTCTAGAGGCTCCGAAGACCTGGTCACAGCGATGTAGGGGTCATGCATGACCTGCACCACAGACTGTGTTCATCAATGCCGTGGACTTCTCACTTCAAAGATAAACCTGATTTGAAGGTGATATGGAGGAAGGGAACATAAAGGATAGCTGATTTGTCCTCAAGGAAAAAATTACGTCAAAACATTAAAAAGCAGTTGCCTGGAAATCCAGCTTAAATCTAGAACAGCAAAATGTCTGCAGGTGTAGCACCTGGCAGCAGGAGAGAGCATCTCTGGGGGATTGCAACAGATGCTGGAGGATGCTGAGCTGGACTTGGGAAACACATTTTCATCCAGGCAGCCCAAGCCCCTTTTGCCCTAGAAAGTTCTTACTGAAGGCAGAAAAACATTGGGGCCAAACCAAAGTTCCTGTCTTGCCCTTGTTTTGCGAAAAGGCAGTCTCCAGTTCAGCAAAGATTTCTGTGACATCTGGTAATCTCTGAAGGAGGCTCCATGGCAGCATCAGCCTGGAGAAGTGTGACTTGAGGAAACAGATTGGCAAGACCTGTTTTGCTAACTCTTGAAGTCAGGCTTTAAGATCCAGAATAGTCTTGGGGCTCTTGTGTGTTGCACCAGAAAAGGATGCAAACTCCATCTCTCCTTGCTTCCTAAGGTGCCCGAGCAGAGTGCAAAAGCATCTTTTTGTACTGAAATACAGATCCCTCCTCTGGGGTTCAGAAATGAAAGGATGCCTGAGATAACATAGATGATTTAGTGAGCACTGGGAAGCACCTACCAGAGCAGGTCTGGATGAGCAGGTAACTCCCCATCACCGTTACCTGTTTGAGGAGAAGCTGGAAAATCATCAGCAAAAGGAGTGAAGCCTGATAGAGGCCAGCAAGCAGACATGCAGGATATACACTTATCTGTGATAGGCAGCCTTCCACCTCATGGAAAAAAAAGAGAGATGGAGATCCAATTCAAAGCACAGGGCACATCCTCAAACGAGGCTTTGAATGCCCGAGCAGGGTTGTCAAAATGCTGGGGACAGACACTGGGGGCAGCTTCCTGTTTTCAGCCAGGACGCAGTGATTGGCATCGGCATAGTCTTCTTTTGTGCAGTAACTACCATTTTTTTAAAAGGCCAGACAAAAAAAGGAGTATTTTTAAGCTCAGCTGTTTACTTAGGGATATTTCCAACTATAACAAGCCTCATGCCACATAACTATTTGTCCGGAAAAAAAAAAAAAAGGAAAAAAAAAAAAGGGGGGGGACACAAAAATGCAGAAGCATTGTCTCAGAGTAACAAATTCTTGGAACAGAACAAGATTTGCATTTTAACCCCTGCAAGGTCTGTCCAGAGGTGTGCAGGCCTTCAGAAACAAAGGCCAAACCCCAGGCTCACCAAAGTCAGCAGCTTCTGCAGAAGCAGGGTTTTACCACCACGTCACTTAATCGGCATCTCCAGCACTGGTGTTTATGTTCACACAGAGAAGAAATGTATCCAGAGGTTTCTATCACAAAAGGGGAAATAATTCCACTGCAGATCACATGAACTTGGCGGCTGAGTGACCGCAGAACCTGCTCCATTTATTTCTATGGGAGTTTCACCTTTGGCTTCAGTGGGAAGAGAGCGAATAACATGGCCTGCTTCCAGGATATCTGCTAATCTCTTCTTTAATATTGAAGAAGGCAGAGACAGAGATATTTCCTGCTACAGTAAAATATTCAAGAGTTACTTTCCTTCCTGGATGTTCTGATTTGAAAGGAGGAAAACCATTGCACGGAGCGTGGGCAGACCTTTCTGAATAAAGTTGCATATCAATAAATGGTGACGTCTTCCTTCAATGAAATAAAACAGACACCTTGGAAATGAAGGCGGCGCGGGTGTCGCAATCTACTGCGGAACATCCAGGGGCCTCGCAGGAGGCTTTTTTTCCATGGAATATGACAATCATGTCTGAGCATCTCCTGAGCAGAGCGGGCTAAAGGGATAATGCCTTTGCGGAGCGCAGCTCCCTGGTAATTCAGCTGCTTCGTGGAAATGCATTCCTGGGCGTGACTGGCTTCCTTTGTGTGGCGGGACTCGGCTCCTCGCTATGATATAGCAGTCGGAGCACCAGAATTATGCAATTGATCTGCCTGCTGCAGACAGATACAATTACAATTCCCTCGCAGAGCCCAGCACTGAAATTTGATATTTCACCTCCAAGAACATGAGTCTTTGTCACTTAAGAGAAAGGATATTTCCCATGGCTGGCAGTGGTAGCAAGACCTTGTCTGAGCTGTCATTGCCAAAGTGGCCATCCCCAACCCCTGGCAACCAGGCATGGCCAGCAGGACCCAACACAGCCATCTCCAACCCCTGGCAACCAGGCATGGCCAGCAGGACCCAACACAGCCATCTCCAACCCCTGGCAACCAGGCATGGCCAGCAGGACCCAACACAGCCATCTCCAACCCCTAGCAACCAGACATGTTGTAAGAGCACTACAACACATGTTCTCTTCCCACCTCACCTTGTTTTCCTCCCTGGATGGTTGCATAAAGCAGTGCCAGGAAGATTTTGATATTACACAGATTTATCAGCTAAGCTTGGAAATTGTTCAGCTGAAAGTCTTGAGGTTTCTGTCACACAAGGGAGTAGCCATTATGATCATGAGAAAGGTGGCCAGCATGGCCCTTCATGGCACCTGGCACACTTGTTTGGGAGAAGGAGCCGAGGAGCACAAACCCAGCAGTGCTATGCCCCAAGCAAATCAAAGTGCTTGTTTGTGCATGTGGTTGGATGTTACTGCAAAGAAAGGTCTTGTGCTCAGCATCATCCCCTGAGCACAGTTGCTGTTGGGTCACAGAGGATGCTCTAAGGAGGGCAGTATGACCAGCTGTAGAAGCCTCTCAGACCCACGAAGAGTAATGTGTGAGGGATGCAACAGGCAGAGGAGTAATGCTCCTGCTGGACTCTCATTGTAGCTGTGTCCTAAAAACTAAAGCTAGATTGAGCTGGGCTGGAGTCACTGGCCCAGGGAAAAATGCAGGCAAATACCACTCCAGCCCACATTCTCCCCCACAAAAAAGCATCTGTCCTTTGTATTTTGCTGCCTGAGATGTCTGCTCTCTCTGCTCTGTGGCTCAGCTGGCCCTCCTAGGATTGCACTATTAATGATGACAGTCTGAAAATCACTTTAAGAGACTTTACGAGGATGCTGTGATTACTAACTTGCCAAATGAGTGCTTAGACATTTCAGAACATGTAGCCACACTCCCGCGAGCTGCAGGAAACAGTCAGCTTCAAAGTATTTGCCTTAAGCTGAAGGAGTGACACAAATATCATCTGAGTAACCCTGGCCAGTAAATTCATGACTATTTGCCATGAAATTCTGCTATAGAATCTCAGCTGCTTTAACAACAGCAACACTCTTTCCCAAGCTCCTTGGTCAATGCTTTCACCTTATTGATGCCCTGGGAGATGCTGAGTTTCTCTTGCAAGGTGGCTCCGTTTCTCCCATGCTGTTGTTCTACTGAAAGCCCTCGGCAGGGTCAGCCAAGGCCTATTTAATGCTGGTGAAAGAAGGCAAAATCACCATTAGCTGCTGCGTGGGGCCACAGTTTGGGCAGCCAAAGCTGTGTTCCTGTGCAGTAGTATGAGGAAAGGAGGGGGAGAGGATGGGAGTGCTCTCAAAGCATGCCCACAATGAATATGGATGGTCATCCATCAATTTATTTTAAGCACATTACTTCTCTGTCAGAAAGGGAAAAAAGGAAAAAGAAAGAAAGGAAAGAAAAGACATATAAAATTAGGTTTGTGTCACTCATTTAACACTGCAATTTCCCCAGAGGATTATGCACCAAACAGAGATAGCAAGCTCATGAATATTAATCATTTCCCTGAATGCAATGCAGCCCGCCAAACAATAAGATTAGGGGAAAGTGCTATGCTTAATTTATGGATAATGGGAGAGGTAAAGGATAGAGCTCCCACAAAGGTAAGGCTCACAGTTGGAGGGAGAGGCCTCTGAGGAGGAGGAGGACAGATCCAGATTTGTAAGGCAGCAGAAAAGCATTTGGGGCCAAGCAGGAGCAAAAGAAAAGGTGTTTAAGGATCACTGTCAAATTAAAATCATACTTCTCCCTGAGCAGCCACTGGTGACTAATGTTTCAAGCATGCCAGAAATTGGTGGTAAATTCAAGAGCCAGATATGTTTATTTTCCCTTTGCCTCTGCTCTGTGCCTTTTCTTTGTATTTTACATCCCCGAGGCCCAGATCCAACACACCACTGAGATGTGTGTCTAACCTGAAACACTCCTGTTCTTCAGGGTGACCATTCACATGTGGATGACCACTCACAGTGGAAGTGCTGCCCTGTTTTGCTGTGAAAAGGCTTTAGCCAAGAGTCCCTTATAAGCAAAGGAGATAAAGTATAGCAATAATAACACCAATAAGATGTGACCAAAAACCCCATAAATTACCTGGCGAACTTAAGGGGAGATAGAAGTTCTGGAGTTACGTCCCAGCTGTGTTTCAATGTGTCTATCAGTCTTTACTCATCTCCTTCCATATTACTTTCTCTCCCCCTCCCTGCCTTTTTATTGATCTCTGCATCTTTTTTATTATATCCTTCTCTTTCTTCAGCACTGGTGAGCTAAATCAATGCATAATGCACATCCCACTCCACAAAAGGAATGCAAATGAAAGCCGGGCTCTTTTTCAATGTCCCACATATATCTGGGTGTGCAGTGCTGGTGTGTGGGAGAGTGCACGCCAAGGACAAGGTGCTCAGCTGTGCCTCAGACACCCATTTCTCAACACTCCGCTGGGGATGGATCAAGTGCTAAGCCCCGGGTTCCCACCACTGTGAATCATAACTCTCACAAATGGGGCCTGTTTCACACAGGACACGTCGGGTTGAACTTGGCTGAGATCCGCGGTAACCGCAAAAATCAGTTATCCCCGGAGTAATCAGGAGCAAGGTGAAAGGAAAGCAGCCCAGAGGTAAAGAGGGGCGCATCAGTCACACAGACACGGCTTTGAATCGCCCGTCTCCTACAAATCAAAAGGCAAAGTGAAACTTTCCCCGTGGGACCAAATTCTGTGTGGAAAAGAGAAAAATACGCAAAATCCTCTACATGAAGCGGGGCGGAGGGGGGAGAAAAGGTAGAGATGATAAATTTCAGGATGGGGAAGGGTGAGAGTGCTGCAGAACTTAAAAAATGGAGCACTGCCAGATGCTTCCATTAATTAATTAATTAATCTCACTGTCGCTCTTCAGCATGTTGCAGGAAGAAAATGCTATTAATCTTTTCTGTTTTCTGTTCCTTGGCTTTGTGCTCCAAGAAGGCCAGGACAGCCTGACAGTGAGACCACACAGTTTTCTTCCCTGCCTCCCTCCTTCCTTCCCCCGCGCCCCTCCTCCCTGGCAGAGCAGATTGATCCACTGTTATCTGATTAGAGAGGAAAGAAGGAGGAAAAACAAAAGCAAGACAAAAAATAAAAAGAAGTTTAATTTTATTACAGACACTAGTGCAAAGTGTCTTGAGAGCCTTGTGCCATTTAGTCAAAGGAAAGTTGGACCAATTAAAAAAGCCCATAAACTCCATGATCCTAAAAGGCAAAGGGAGCAAGAGAGGCAGAGAGAGGCAGAAGGACACCTGCAAACAGGCTGCCTCCATCCTTGGAAATATCCAGAACGCAGCTGAACATGACCCTGAGCAACATGCTCCAACTTTGAAGCTGGCTCTAACTTTGAAGTTGGCCCTCCTTGGACCAGAGACCTCCAGAGACTCCTCTGAACTTAAATTATTCTGTGATTCATGGCTCTGAATCTAAAGCCTGGTGGTGCTTGCGGGCTCTGTTGTATTTCTCTCCTACCAAGTGATGTGACTTTCGTGGTCTCTGCTTTAGGAGGCAGGAGACCACCTGGGCTTTGCTACCAAACCTCCTCCTCTGGAACCCGCCTGTGACGCCCCTTCAGCCCCAACTTTAGCAAACAAAATGTGCAGCACTTCTTTCCAGCCACGTGGGACCCAATCCTGCAGACAATTTGTGACAAGCATTGCATTCACTGTTGTGGTTAGATTTGCTGAAGTCTAAAGAATGCCTTGTGGTAGTTCAGAAACATGCCTGGAAGAAAGCATTTGCAAGATCAAACCCTGAGGCCCCCGATTCAGCAAAGCCTCTGAACATATGTTTGAGGCTCACTGAATTCTTTGGTGAAGGGGAGTGATTCCTGGGGCTCTAAAGAGCTACATAATACAACAAGAACATCACTGAAAAAATAACACCCTCTGAAATAACTACTTGTTGTTCTACAGGACTATAACATGTGTTAGCCTTGTAAACATGGAAATAAATGACACTTATTTTTTTGTGGTCCTCAAACAGGAACCCAAGAATTCTGTATTTCCCAGGAAAACACCCCACCAATATCAAAGAAGACTTTTGTTCAGCTTAAGGCAGAGGTCTGATATTGTGAGATGGTGAAATGCTGAATTTCTGCTCTTTTTTACTATTATTTATTATGTAATATGTGCAGCTACTCACTTCCCCAACATCTTTATATTTTCTGGTGAGATTTTAATGCCTGATATGCTAAGAATATAAATCAGCACTGTTCATTTGTCTGAAAGACAAACTGGCAGTGTCTCTTTAGCTCTTGGGGTCATAACTCACGGTGGTCCAGCTACCACAAGAGCCTACAGGATGTGTTTCACAGGTATTACCTCCTCTGAGCCTGTCCTAGAGACCTGAAGGCAGTGTTTGCCTGAAAACAGCAGTGGGCCTGCCCTCACAGACCCTGCACACACACCGAGCCCATCACCACCACAGCAGCCACACCAGCACGACTGTCAAGTCACACAAAAAACATTTGTGAGGTCTCTGTTCCTGCACCTTCCCTTTGATTGAGCTAATTTGATTCATCTGAGTCCCCTATACTCAGTATTTCACAAGCAATTTGATATAATTTGTTTTGTAATCCAGGATCTGTGCAAACCACAACCTTCCAAAGCTCGTGACAAACAAACAACTTTTTTGTCCCTGGAATTCCCCTCTCCTTTCCAACACAAGCAAATCTGAAAACCCACTTCCTCTGTCATGGAGTAGAAAAATCTGTATGTTTTAGTTGTTTCATTTTCTAGTCAGACTGCTGTCAGACAGCTCTGCCCCAGTCTCAGGTAGCCCTGCTGCTGCTGCTCCTGGAGATGAACGGAGGATGAATGGTTGGATGACGGTGGATGGATGATACAACTGGACTCGATGATCTTAAAGGTTTTCCCAACATAACCATTTCCACGATTTTATGTACAAAGGGATAAAGCAAACTCCTGCATACCCTGGAAGGACACCAGTGTGAGGTCCAAGGCTTGGGACACCCCACTCTTTCTCCTGTCCATGGACTTTTTTGGAGCATTTTGCAGCTCCCACCCAGCCCACATCACCTGGTTTCCTGGAAAACCAATGGACACAGAGGAGGACCTGGCTCATGTCCTAATGTAATGCTGGGATGTGGTCAAAGCACAGACCTGGACCAAGGAATTCAGCCCTGCTCTTGAGCAGGGTGATACAGACACAACCACCCAGCACCAGACCAAACCCTTGCTGGAACCAGCCTCACACCACGCCTGATGTCTGGGGAACCCAAAACATTTGCCTAAGTGTTTATCCCACTTTCAAAAGTGGGATAAACTAAAATCTTTCAGTGCTTGAGGCTCTAAGGCAGCAAAGTTACTTGCAACACAAATGCAACTTCAAGATCACCAATAGTCACAATTAGCCTCGACCATAAATATGCCCGATTTCAATAGAACTACTTACATATGTAAATAAGTACATCACCAAATCAGGCCTCAAGTTTCACAGTGTGGAATGCTGAAGTAAAAATGTAGCTGTTCTGACGAGCCAAGCAGTCCCCAGTTTACCACCCAATGGAAACATGGTGCCTGTGAAGTCCATTTTATATTGCTCCAGGCACAAGAGAAAATGGTCAAATTGCCAAAAAGAACAAATTTCAGACTTGCCAACATTGTATTATCTGCTTAGGACTGATGCCCTGAGCTGAAGGCATGGGATCACAACATGGGACAGAGTGTTTGCTTGGTCAGTCCAGATAAGGAATCCCATAAAACGTCTTGAGAAAAAGCTGATCCTTTATAAACATTAACTTTGGTTCCTGAAGCTCTGCAAGTTTTATCCTTTCCCAGACCTCACAGAGCCCTAGGTGGAAAAAGCACCCCCACAGAAGGTGCAGTGTAAATTGGTCTCCATTTCCCTTCTCTGTCCCCAGCATTCCTAGAGAGTTTAATAAATATGTAAAGCTCGCAACTGCAGTCCCGATAGCTCGAGCATCTTCCGGCCATTGTGCTTACAGGTTTTGCTAATCAGAGCAAACCAGGCTTGCAAATGAAATCTGATTAAGTAGTTTTCACCTCTGAAAAAGGGGATTAGGCAGACCTTTGATCCTCAGATATTGATTTGCAACTCAAAGGAGGTGTGACCTCAGCTGGACTTGCTTCTGGTCTCAGTCCCTTCCCCTTTCACTCCTCCTCCTGTTTACCAGAAAAAATCAGTTCATGTCTTCTCACATAGCCAGATCTAAAGCCTATTGAAGCCAGTGGAAAACCACCCACTGACTTCAATGGGCTTTGGATCTGTCCCACAATGGCTGACTTAGCCCTAAGTCCTGGGCTGTTTCAAAGCCAGCAGAACCAATTTCCCATCAAAATGACCAGAAGCTGGGAAGATATGTTCGCCTTTCAAACCTACAAATTCCACCTTTTTTCTCTCTTCCATGACAACTCTTCAGCTGGAAGTGCTGAAAGTGCTGCTGGTTTCTCCCTTGCACTCTGCACAAAGTTGTTGCCCACCGTGGGTTGAAGGGCTCTGAGCCGGACTTACCGATGCAATTAAAGGACAACTCCTGCAGGCAGAAGAGGGAACAGCCATCGCCGTTGATCTTGTTCATGTCATCACATTCTTCCCCCAGTTCTCTGTGGGCAGGGCACACAAATGCAAAAAGCAGTCAGCTGGCAAAGTGGCATCAACCCAATGGTCTGTGCAACCCCTCCGAAGAACCCCAAAGTCCTGATATCCAGTACAGTGGCTTTGTGTGCCGACCCCTAAAATACCTCTCCCTTCCTCCCTAAGGGAGGACTTTCATCATTCCTTGTTCACAGGCTCGCCTGGCCAGTTCCCTCCTGCACATGTGGATACCACTTGCTGTTATCTGATGAGGATACGAGCAACTTCCTTCATAGCTGGTGTGGTTGTAGCTCAGCAGGTGGGGAAAAAGAGAACAGGAATCTCTGAAAGTCTTTGTATTAAATCTGGAAGGGCCAGACTGTGACCCCAGCATGGGAATAACAAGGCATAAAGCCTGGAGCTGGGCTATTCCAGGTGACAGCACTCGGAGGAGAGCAGTCAACAGGGAGCTGGGGGTGTTGGGGATGGAGTCCTGCCTCATGCCAGCCCGCACGGCTGCGGCAGCGTGTGGGGAGAAGAGTGGGAACCAGATGAGAAAGGGGCTGCCACAGCTGCAAGTGGGGCCACAACCAACCAAGCTGTGACATAGTCTGGTTCCTGCTCGCTCCTGAGGCAGCTCAGCTATTGTTTGACACTTGCTGCAAAGCCACAAGTGATGTTTGAGGAATGTGCAAACATAACAGTAGCAGAAAAGTTATGTAAAGCAAAATTAATCTGTCTTTCTCCACCTCTCTTTCTAGAACTGCCCTGGATTCATATGTTGTTGACTGTTTTCTTTGATTTCCTTGCCTGTTGGGCCTCTTCCTGCAAATATTTGCTGCCAGGTATATCGTCTGACAGAGCTGTGCTGCATGACTGCTGATCAGCATTATTTCAAGCAAATAATACTGGCTGGATTAAGCACTTGCTTGTTGTTACTTCCATAGTTTAAATAATTAAATTACCTAATGCCAGGAAGCTTTGAAGCAGCAGCTTTAAGGGCCTACATAGTAAAAGAATAAACCCCAACACAGGTGTGAAGGATTGTTTTACATTTTCAGCGGCCTGGGGACCAGTGAGAGGGGGGAGCTGATTGAGACCATGCATTTCCCGGCGCTCTCCCTCAGAGGCCAAATGTGTCACCTCCAAATGCATCCCAGTTCTGGTGGTCAGTCAAACAACGGGTTGCACCAGGAACTTGGCCCCAACACGTGGCAGGTTTTACCCAGCTGCCACACACGTGGGACACCATGCCTAAGGACAGCATCAAAGGCTGTGCGAATTTTTCCAGCACCAGCTCTGTGTAGGAAATGTCATATGCGTGTATAAAGATATGGATACACGGGCAAACAGCATAAACAGCACAGGGCGTCCTTGCCTATCGATCCTGCTGTCTGGACTCCATTATCTGTATCTCTGTCTGTATCTCCTGGTGCCAGGAGAGCAGGGCCTACGTTACAATTAAATGTCATCATCCTGGTAATCATCAAGCACGTGAGTCATTATCTATAGATGAGAGCCAGCCTAACCTAAGGAGACATCAGAGGTCATCAATTCCTTCCTAGTCTCAGACTCTGGCTGAGCAGATGTGCCCAGATTTATCTGTTTGCCTGCTCCAGACTTACATTTGGATAATCCCGTCTCCACAGTATCCACTCCCAGAGATATAAACGAGCGCGGGGGAAGGCTCACTCTCCTCCATGCCGGACACAACAACCACCTGGTATCTGTACGTGGTCCTGTCGCTCAGCTCCCTGCCAGACAAAAGGAAAGTCAGAGATTTGTACAACAAAGGCAGCAGCAAAGGGCAGAGAAGGAGAGACTGAAGAGGGGGTTGGCCGCCAAAAAAGCAAGGTTTAGTTCAATCAGCTCCTCCCAGCATTCCCATCTTGTTTTGATGGGATTAAATTTTGGTTGGATATCTTTTTCTTGTGAGCACAATCAGCACTACCTTTGCCTATGCTTGATTTATGCATGACTCTGAAATAGGCGCAGGTCTTGACCACCTAACAGCTAAACCATTTCCTGATGAAAACCATGCATTTTGGTGAGTTGCTGCTTACATCTCCACCCGCTGCAGAGATGGCACTGCACTGACACTGGGGCAGTGCCAACCCTCACCATGAGCAGTGGCAAACACTGAGAGCATCACCAACAGCCAACAGTACCTCAACACCTGGGGAATCAGCCCTGTGCCTCACTGTGTTCAACCTTGGACACTTCTGTTCCACGTCAGGGACAGCACTATCAGCAAGTTTGTGCCACAGTTCATTTAAGGAATTTTAAATACTCTGTTATACATTATTGTTATAAGTACTCATTATTTCCTGAGCAGCCCTGAGCTCAATCCAACTGCACCTGGAGCCAGCGGGAATGTGATGATTAGTGTAAGATAGAACGGGACTGAGGATGTTTCAGTGATGGACAAATAAGTTATCCACTTCACATATGGGCATTTAAATAGTAGAGTTAAAAAGATGGTTTCTTCCAGAGCAAAAAATAGGATCCACACCACAGCACAGGATCAGGGTATTAGCATCGAAATATTCACAGAAAGAATTAGCAAACTGTTACATATTTATGCAAAGCCATAATTACCTAAAACCTGTGCATCTGTAAATGAGGAATAATATTTTTCATATGCAATATGGAAATAATATAAGCCTAAGAAAAATGTTTAGCTGTTTCACAAAGTCTTTTACACGATAAAAACTCAAAACCTTCCTCAAAGAAAGTCATTACAGTCATCCTCATTGTGCCGACTTGTAAATCCATGGAGTGGCCAAGGCAAAATTATTTGCTCGAAGTCATCAATCGCGTTAATTGCAGAGCAGGAAAGGCAACCCAGCTCTTCCCTAAGCCCGCCAGTCCTCTGCTCACTGCGCTCACATTGCCACAATTACTGACAGCAGTATACATGGCTTTTTGTCACAGCAACTTGGTCAAAAAGCATCTACTAATGAAGTGTGTACTACGAGGAGATAAATCTACTATGCAGAGCAGCAACGCCATTCAAGTGGATATCAATGAGTTACTGAAATCTTCAGGTTCGCAAAATAAGTATCTCCTTACAACATTCATTAAATTAACAAGCATGACTTAAAACTCTAATATCCCACACTATATTTTACAACAAAGCTGTTTCTCATGGATACTGTGCCTGCAAAATAACAGGCATTGAATGAATTGCACGCCAACAGCACTGGGATCTGACTCTTTGTCACTGCACATGGCAGTGGAATGGGAGTGAAACTCAGTGGAACGACAACAGAACTGGCTTTCTCATTCCTTCTGCACCTGACTCCTGTCAGAACAGTCTGTGGCTCCTATTAGCTAAATTTGAGAGTTCATGTAGCACAAACAGTATCTTAATTCACCTACAGGCTCAGGAGATGTCTACCCAGATATTGGTAAGAGTGTTTATTCAATCAAAGTGAAAAGTTTCAAACTTCTGCCCCTTGGGACTTGCTTAAAGCAACTGTTTTTCTGAAAAAAAAAAAAAGAAAAAAAAAAAAGAAAAGAAAAAAAGAATTATAGGAAGTAACCAAAGAGGCCAAATACACACTGTAGTAAAATAATGAGGGTTTTCCTCTAGATTTCACTCCCAGATAAATCCACTCACTAAGACGGAAGGTTTCTCATAAATACTGAGGAAATCAAAGCAGAGCCAAGCTTTGATTATTAAAGAATAGTTATTTCTCAAGTTCTGTCTCAAAACCATTTGTGAAATATTTGAGATTAACAAGTACATCTGCAGAAATGCGGATTTTGTCACTGGGGATCTGCTAACCACAAAAAAAAAATTCAATTTTTTGAAAATGGTAACAAATGAACAGTTGGGGCAGCTACAAAATAAATAAAGCCATGATGCTTTCTGATGCATGGAAATGGCAGTCCTGAGTGCAAAATAGGAGTTTCTAGATTCTGATTTTTGGTGTGATTTCCACCAATACCTTCAGGTGATGGGGCAGGCTAAGAGCAGTGAGTGTGTCTTGCACATGGGTTTTACTGAGGGGAAGGATTTGTGTGCACATGTAAGCAAAGGGACAACAGGAAAAGGTCACATTTGTTTGGAAGTTTACAGAATACAATGGAAGAAAACCTAGAACTAAATCAAGCACAAGAGAGAATATCGTGGTGCTGAATTATGAGCTGGCTGGACATGAATGTGTACACGGCTGAATAAGACAGAAAATCGGAAATGAAAGTTATTAGGTGGGGAGAACTCCAGCTTCTTTAATTGTATGGGTTAAAAATGGAAAACTTTGTATGAGGAGAGGGCCCTGTGGACATGGAGCACATTGGCTGCTGGCTTTGTGGCACTGGGCTGTGCTCTAACCCTGTCACCTGCTACACATCAGGGAGGGGAGATATCCAGCTGAAACCTGCCCAAAGATGGAGACCTCTTGGAGAAATTAAATGTTGTGACAGGCAAATGATACTTAGAATTTAGTGACACAAAAAAACACCATTTCTTCTCCAAAAAACAAGGTAAACGAAATATAAAATGTTTGTTATATCAAAATGTTATTTGCACTGCCTGGTTCCCCTCACCCCTCTGCAGTTTGGGTAGAAAATGAGAGCTATTAAATTATTTATGCTCAGGATACCCCAATGTCCTTGTCTTAGGTTAAAATACAAAGAAAGGGAAGACAAATGCATAGAGACATGTGGTCTCTGCAGAGCAATGGCAGCCCTGGGACCAGGTTTCCAGAGGGGCCAATCCTCTCTATCCTCATCACAAATCCCCTTCTGGGCAGCCCAGGCAAGAGCAACCTGAAGCTTCACAGTCTTCCTTGCACTGGGGGACAGCAGAGGAGCCCCAGGCTGTGACATCCAGGGCAGCACCAACAAACCAGCTGTGCCCAGAGGAGCTTAGGAATGCGATGTCTGCTCCAGAGGGGCTCTCCAGCATCACACAGGCAGAGCTGGAAATGTAGCTGGGCTGGAACATCAAAAACACCTTAGAAACTCAAAACTGAAGCCATCATGCTTTCAGCTCACCGTGGCCTGACACAAGAGTGACAAAAAGTGGACTGAGCTGGATGTGGCATTTCACGTTTCAACAACTGGAACGTGAGATACTTATATCCCCCTGAACTGTTAAATGTGTCATATTGGCAGCAACTGAGAGTTTTAGCATTCCTTCATAGTGCCCACATTTTGGAGAAATGTAGCTGCTAAAGGGATGCTATGTGCAATACTGCAGGCAGTAATCCAGTCCCATAGCGAGGGAGAGAGGAAGGTATGCACGAACTGGGAGGGGAAGAGTTTATGCCCTCTGTATAGTTACAGGATACCAAGGTCAATATTACAGACTATCTGGAGGTGTCAGCAAGACAAGCTGTGCTCCAAGTGGTGATAAAAGTGTGATTTTTGACCGTTTATTTCCTCTCCCACCTTCCCTGGGAGCTGGTGGCACAGTGACACCAACAAGGGGCACTTTCCACTCCGCTGCCAGGCAGGACCCGGCGCATGGCGGCTCCGTAAGATGCTACGTAAGGAAGTGAGAGAGAAGAACATCTTTAACATCAAGGATGTGAACAAACACTCTTTAAATTTATATCTATGGTCTTTTTATGACCTTTTCTAGAACTGAGTAAGCCGCATTGATTGCTGCAGCTTCCGCCTGTGGGGAGGCAGCCTTATTAAAAAGCAATGACTCAAGCCCTCTGCTTAGAGGGGGAATTAGGACACGCCGTGTGAAATACCACGAGGGCAACTTTCCTGTCTGCTGTGGCAAGTGACGGATCCAGGATCAGGAATATGGAGCCCTCTGATTCTTTTCCTGTCTTTACTGGGGAGGCTGGCCAGTTGAGTTAAGCTTGCTTTCTCTCCCCCAGGCGAGGGACCTCTGCTCTCAGTTTGGGCGTTCCTGGAAACTTAACGGGAAAAATTATACCTGTGGGAAGTTGTTTTTTATTCAGACCAAGGCGGGTTTAAAGGATCACTAAATCTACAGAAGAAACACCATACCCTTGAGTTCCAGCAGACCTGCAAGGTCTGACACTGCCCCAGCCACATCTGCACTGTGCACACTGTAGGGTTTCAGCAGGTGAGGACACAGCACACACTCGAGAGGCAGTGAAAGCATTGAGGGAAAGCAAACATCCCATGCCTCTTTTCCTACTACCATGGCATACATGTTTTTCCTACTACAGATAACAGCAGGAGGGTTTCTTATATGGCAAAGTCTTGTTTCCAACAGAGTTGAAAATATCCTTAAGGCTGAGCCCAATTAAAAGACAAATGGTCAGGCAGCAATGAAAGCAGACAGTGTTCCTGTTATTTAAGGACAAGATGACACTGTCTTAAGCATCCCCAATTAAATTACGGCTGTCACAGCCAGTGTCTCGTGAAACAGGCAAATTCTACACCCTGAAGTGTCCTCATGAAGGACCCATCTGTCTTTGACTTTAAACAGCCACCAAACACTTGAGCCAAAAGATGGCATTTCCTTGCCATCGCTCTGCAGCCCAGAACGAGCCCTGGTCTGCCAGTGACACCCCTGCTTCCCTCTAACACTGTCACCTCTGCTCTTCTTCTCTAGCAAGGAAACCTTGCCGAGCAAAACAGGAAATCTGCTGGCAGCAAACAGCAGCAGCCCCACATCTTCCCTCGTTGTAATGCTTTAGATCAGCTGCCAAGGTGGACTGAATTACAACCACAAACAGAAGAGCTGAAGGTCTACACCATCCCTTGTCCTGTCAGATGCAGCTTGGAGCTGTCCAGTCTGTTCCCACATGCTGCTCACAGCCTCCAAAACACCCAGTGCCAACTCCAGAGGTCCCAAATTACACCAAATACCCACTAACACCGTGGTGTTCACAGGTTTCGCTATCCTCAGGTGCTCCAAAAGCAACTGATAAAGAGTAAGCCAGGCAATGAGGCCACTTTAGGACAACCCAAACAGGTCTGCTCCCCAGCTTCCATTCTTTTCCCTTCATTGCCATTGACTGCACAAATACGACTGTTTTCTTCTTCTCCTCTCCTCTCACACATGCTCCCCCTCGCTCTGCCTTTTTTTAATAAAAATGGCATGAGAAGCATGGCAGAAGATAATGAAGAGAATTCCTGCCCGACTCTGCAGTCAGGAGAGAGGAGGGGCGGGATGCTGTAAACACAAAAAGGACATCAAAAATCCTGAGCTCTTGTGCTGGGCTGTTATTTCAGCTGTGGTCTGAGCTCTCCCTGTTTAGATAAGCCCAGCAACATGGCAGGTGCAAAGGCCTCAAAACAACTCTCTTGCCTCTCTCTCAGATACCGAGCTGACTCAGAAGACATAAATGCCAAGGAAACAGCCTTGGAGAGGCTTTTCTCTCTCTCTATCTATGAGGAGAGACGTGCCAACAGGGGCCGCAGGTTTGCTCTGTGCCCTCCAGCTTTTTTATGATTTGTTTACAAGCACAGGAAAACAGGGTATTTGGAGCACTAAATGAACACTCTGGGGCTGGGTGGGAGACTGGGGACTGCATGGTGGATTTCTGCTCCCAAATCACACTTAAACCTGCACTGGGTGTTTCCAAGGAAGAATGACGGAGCAGCCAATGACCTGAACAGATAATCTCAGCTGAACATTTGGTGGGTACGTTCTGTACCAGCAGGACTCTCTGAAGCCCAGACTCATCTTTTGCCTCTGGCTGTGTCAGAAAGTTGAACTAACACCTCAACCAGCCACCTTACCCACTTATGCAATAACCCACGCATTCGGGATTGAAGTCAGAGGTTAAAGGATCCAATGTATTAAAAAAGGAAAATATCCTTGGATCCTTGGAATATTTCTAGGAACCAAAGCCACCACCAACTCTCATAATCCCCACAAATCCAAACCAGGCAATTAGTCTGCAGCTCTGCTCTCACTTCTGTTGGTGTAAATCTCAAGTAACTCAGCAAAACACTCCAGGTTTAAACCACTGCAACTCAGCTGCTCAGCTGTCCCTCTGAGGTGCATTTGCTGCTCAGACCAGCTCCATGCCTGCACAAGATGCCCTGGGGCAGGATTACGTCTGCCCGTAGCACCTCTGCTCCGGAACCCAGGTCCTGTTTAGGACTTTAAACACATTTGGTTTTGAACATTTTTTTTTACACAGTCTGCTCTCCTCTGTCTTTCATGTAAGAACTGTTAAGTTTTGTAAGTAGCAGACCTATAGATATGTATGCAACTGATTAACTCCAGCAGACTTTGATATAATACTCTAAGCATTTGTCCTGCTACCAATTTAAAACACAGTAGCACATTTAATAAAAAACAAAGTTTGCAGCCAAGGCCTTAAACATAGTTCTTTAAAAAAAAAAAGTCAAGAGACGATTTTCTCCTCTCATGTTTAAACAACAACAAAAATATGAATTTTTAAGGTGGCTGATATAAATGGACAATCTCACTGAGATTAGGTTACAAATCCTGGGATAAAGCAAATCCTCGAGGCCTTGGGCCTCACATGGGTGTTTGCACCAGACAGGCAATTTCACGGCAGCACACAGGTTAAGTGTCAGAGCACCTGGTTGCTATTAGAAGCAGGGAAGGAAGGAAGGAAAAAAATCTGTTGTGTTTTCTTCTTCATTGCTGCACTCAGACCCTGAGTGAGACTTCTCAACGTGAGGCTCAGATGTGGCCACCACAGGAGGGGAGGCTGGTGTGATTTAGCTGAGGAAGGAAAGATCTGGGACATGAAATGCACAAAGCCTTATTTCAACTGGCAGAAGCCAGCAGTTCTCCATCGATTTTGAGGGAATGGTGCCAGTATCCTCCACCTGAGGACAGTGCTCAGGTGCCTCGGTGAAGCAGGGAGAAAACAGTAACACAGCCAGCAGGCAGGCTGGGACAGGATAACTGCTGTCAAGGCCATCACTGTCACTGACGAAGCGCTGCCTGTTGCATCATGCCTCTGTGTGAGCACTGCCTGACTACTGACACCCTTAACGATGTCCCGGCTGTGACGCGGTGTCTCCGCGCGGGACCGCCAGCGCCAGCACCCGCCCGGTTACACCACAGCCTAGGAGAAGTGCTGATGCACACCCTGGGAGCCAACAACCACCCCTCAACTTTTGGATCATCACTGGGGCTGGGAGCACTTCAGCTGCTGCCCTCAGCCCTGTGCCAGTCCATTTGGCTTAGCCAGAAGGCTCTCCCCAGTTTAGGGTGGTCACCTTGGCAGGATAATCTTCTTCACCTTCTCTGAATCCAGACATGACCTCTTGGATTTCTTTTCAAGAGGCCTGAGCCAAGACCTGATTTTCAGAACTCAATACCCTCCTGTTTCCCTCTAATCCCACCAACACAGTGAACAGAGCCATGGAAGCAAACACTCGCAGTGTCTGAACCGAAGGCTCCTGGAGCCAGTGGAAATTATTTTGTGCATTTTCAGTAGGGCTCAGATTGGGCCCCAAGTGAACACAGACGTTTGCAGTGTTCTCTGGTTTCACATCTACCATCCCACCTCACCAAGAACTATTTTTGAAGGTCCAGGCAGGGGGGCTGTGGCCCTCCTGCTCCTGAGGAGAAGGGAGGGATGACAGACAGGGATGTGCCGTCACACCCAGAGCAGAGCAGAGCAGAGCACACAGACATGGGTGAGGAGATGAGGTGACTCTTCCAGAGAAACGTTTTGTCATTTCCCTCCTGAGGGGCTCTGTGTTTTGCCTTAAGCCGCTGCAGATTATGAGAAATCCTACTGGCTGGTCTCCAGTGGGATCTCTAATGGTTTAATAACTGAACATTACTGAACATACTTCCACTAGCCTCTTCCTAAAATCCCATCATGAGCTAATTTCCTCTCTTGTCATTACATCTGCAACTGGTCTTACAGTTTAAAAAAATCCTGTACCACTGTGAATAAATGATCTGGTTTACTGCACTGGGCTTTCAGGGACTGATAATTTGGGGTATTGAATTCCAGGCACCCTCTCTGAGGTACAGTCTGAAAAGAAGAAGGAACTTTCTTTCCATCTTGCCCTTCCTATCACAAAAGCGCCAGGAAAATGCTGGAATTGGGATATCAGCACGGAGATGCCCAATGTCACCATTCATTTAAGGAGATCCTGACCAAAAAGACTGAGAGAAGTTTGGGTAAAACAATCACAAGATGGGTGGCTTGGGCCTGCAGCAGGATTGGCAGGTTGTACACCATGCACATCTAAAATCATGGAACTCCAGAATGGTTTGAGTTGGAAGGGACCTTAAAACTCATCTCATTTCAACCCATCCACTAGACCAGATTGCTCAGGGCCCTGTCCAGCACAGCCTGGAACACTTTTGTCTTGTCTGTCGCCAGACGCCACAAGATATAAGGGACAGCACAGGTATTTCAGTCTGACTGCAGCGTTCTTTCCAAATCCTTGCTTGCTTGAGTGTAGATTCAAATTTAACAGAGACTTGGAATGCACTTCCTAGGAAAATATATTAAAATAAAATGCCCAGGAAATGATCAGGCCAATAGTTCAGCAAAAGTAGCTGAGAAAAGCTGTACTGGCTGACTGATAAAAAGGTAGGTAACACATTTCTGCTACTTCTGCGGTATTTGAGGCTCACTCCAAGTTTTACAAGAGTTATTTTTAAATTGTTGCATAACACATGTCTGTCTAATATTTCTTTCCTCAATCAAGCAAAGAAAATGCATTTGTTATTCCTGGGAGATTTCTGGTGCTTCTTATCTTATTTAGAGCCCAAAATAAAGATGCACACAAGAAGGCAAACATCAGAGAGAAGTTATTATCCATGAGATAATGCACAGCCTAATTTACCACATATCTGAGACTGTTTCACCTGCAATAAATTATTTTGCCCAGCAGGAAAAGTCCTGTTTGACCTTCTGTTTTTTCTTTTTTTCCTCCTGCAGCTGAAAACTCTGCTACGACTTCTAGGTCATGAGTTCAAATTCCACCCTGGCTGGGAGTGATTAAATATATCAATTTCTAATAGTATCTATTTGGATAATAATAGGACAGCTGTTAAATGTTCACTTTTTTTAGAGACACTTGCACATGCCTAAGTTGTAGTCTCCAGGCCTGATCTCTCTACAGCCTCTGTGTGTTGCCCAAGAGGTACTCTGGAGATGGGAATCCAATGTAGCAGCAGTCCTTGGGGAGTCCCTGGCTGGAGCAGAGCTGATCCCGAAGCCAAATGTCATTCCCCAAATGGGGCAGTCTCTCTTTCCTGGAATAAGTTATTTAGGAGTGGCAGCTGTGGGGCATTCAGAGCAATCCCACCCTTCAAAGATAGACCCAGGCTGAAAAATTCCTCTGGGCTGCCCTGCCTTGGGATCAAAAACCCATAAAGATATCAACCCGCCCTTACTACCTTTATTCTTGCATCATGTGCAGCCGAGCCAGAACAGGAGCTACGGATTCTGTCAAGTGCCAGCTTTAGTTACAGCGTTACATAAGAAACCGCAACAGCGAGGAACCACAAATCTATCACTACAGCTGGCACCAAACGGCCTCTCTGCACAGGCTTAGCGGAAAAGCTGCCTCCTGAATGGGCACAGAGTGTCAAATTGTTCTTTCTCCTCTCCAGGGCAGGGTTAAGGCAATTTGGCAGAGGGTGGTAAGGGAAAAAATTGCTCTATCTGCTCTGCGTGTGGGGTCAGGAAGCAGGTTTTCTTCTTTTGCAAAGATAACCTGGCACCTCTAATGAAGAAAGCAGGGAAGAAGGAAAGCCATCAGAACGTGGCTTCCAGCTGTCAAATCACATCAGCCAAGTGGAGATGCATCACCCCTGAGAGCAGCAGCACCGTTGGCCCCCAACACTTCATTGGGAGCTCTTTGGATGAAGGCACTCTGTATTTCCTCTGTGAAACACCCAACACGCTCCTGGCAGCTATAAATAATAACAACCTCCACCTCGGGACATGTGAAGGAGAGAGGCAGGAACAGGAGACGGAATAGAAGCAGTTTTCAAATTTTTCCTCTTCCTGGCACACTGGGCCCTGGGTGAAGAGCAGGGCTGTGTGCTCTTACCTGGCACAGGGAGCAGCATCAGTCACCCTTGTGCCTCCCTGTCCAGACCCGTGCAAGCCACAGGTGAGGCCCCACTGCTTGGAAAGGGAAGAATTTCCCCAGGGGGTGTTGGCAGAGGAGTTGCTGCTGGGTGGAGGAGTCTCCTTCCCACAGCACGTCACCTCTGTTAGGGTCAGGTGAACCTATGACCAGTTTCCCGCTGCTGGGAGGGAAGGTGTGGGACAGGCACTTGTCCTGTATTGTTCTGCTCTTTCATCATGAGGGATTTCCAGGTTCACTAAGCAGGAACAGGGCAATGAACTGGCTGCATGAGGAAGGAGCTGATGACACAGCCAAGGCCAGGCATGGCCTCGGAGCAGCACGGGGACAACGCCAGCCCCTTGCTCAGCACCAGGACTGCTACACTGTCCTGCACCAGCTGCACATCAAACATCACAACTTTGCCAAAACTGACCACAGGCAGCTCCAACACACACAAAACTCTTCACTGACAAGGCTTGCGTGCAGTGACAGCACAGCCACTATCCCTGCTGGGAAAGTAGGATCTGCAAAGGAAAAATGAAACATTTACTCCCTAACAAAAGGACTCTGGGTGAAGAACTAGGCAAGTTCTTGAACCTGAAACTGGAAATTACAGGAGTAAGAAACCTGGTGGGACAGAAGTGTATTTGCTTCTCGGGAAAGCTCAAAATAGCTTTGTCCATGGAAAGCTAGCATGGAAAGTTAATGATAGGGAAGCTCTTAGAAATAACAAGAAAGTGCAAATAAGAGTAAATCTGTTACTGCTGAAGCTTGGTAAAAGTGCTTCTGCTGGAGAGGAGTCGTAAAATTTCATATGGATATAGCCAGGGATCTCTAACATATTAATAAAGAAAAAATAATATGGATAATTGTGCAATTATGGGAAAGAAACCTCCTAGTTGGAGAGTAGTGAAAAATGCTTTTAATAACAGCAGTTCCTTGGTAGTGTGTGGTGTGAGAGTGGGCATGAAATACTCAGTGACTCAACAAGAGACACACTGTTTTGCATTTACATCTAGTAGCTGTAATAGGTTGGATTGAAAGAGAAATTTGAATGAAAATGGAATTTTTCATTCAGTTATCACTCTAAGGCTGACTAACAAACAGTTCCTGCTAATAAAGATCAGAACCCTAAAAGTTCAAGTATCCACAGACATACAGAACTGGTAAATAGGCTCAGTCAATGCAGAGAAAGATGGAGTTACAATGCAGAAATTAGTAACTTACAGGTCTGGATGTCTTGAAATGGTCTGTATGTTGGTATGAGACAATATTACACGTCAGGACCAATAAATTCAGAATAAACTGGGAACTCTTTGTTGCAAGTAAGAGGGGAAGAGAGCACTTAATCAGAAAATCAGGCTGGATGGAGCTTGGAGGAAGTGGAAGGTGTCCCTGCCCATGGCAGGTGTTTGGAAGGAGATGATCTTCAAGGTCCCCTTCAACCCAAAGCATTCTATGTTTCTATGATTCTATGATTTATTCAATTGCAAGAAAACTATGAACCATCAGGGGGATGTACCCACGGAGAAAGCATAGGACATCCTTGCACACATCAAGGCAAGGCCTTTCCGGTGTAGCTGCATGAGTGTTGGTGCATAAGGACAGCTGGAATGCCACCTATAGTTCCAAAGCCAGCTGGGAATCCAGATGTGCAGCACGCTGATACTGCATGGACAACCTTGCAGATAAATCTGGGCATGCAAAGTGTTTTCTTAATATTTCAGTCCTATCTTAGATACTCCCCAGTATTTCCTGGCCTATCGAGAGAGGTTTGGCATAGTAACTGTGGAGGAGGGATGAGCAGAAGACGGGTGATGATATGGGCTTCAGCTTTTGGTGTCGGGAGAAAAACCACCCAGTGATCTGTATCTTGTTTGGGTGGAAATATGGTGTTAATTATCTTCATGACAGATAGATTTGGCAATTCATTTCAGCTGCTTTAGATCATACATTCCTCTGGCTGGTAGACCTCCAGAAAAGAGAGAAATAGGTCTTTGAGGTGAAGGAAGGAATGCCATAATAAGGACAGATGTCACTGTGAAGTTTTAGTGTTGCATTCTGCAGGGACTTGCATTTAGATATCATCGTTGTGATATTCATGATTTCCCAGGCTGTTCAGCTGGGCCGGTGTGAGGAAAACGCACTCTTCCTCTTGAGTTCAGGGGCTAAAAGGCACACCAATAACTGGCTGTGAGGAGTTCTTGCTCATTATGAACAGCCACTGCTGATTCTCCAGCCTCTCTGCTTGTTCATGTGTGTAGGAACCTTCAGACTAAAGAGTTACTTTCCATTCTCCTCATCTGGGGTTTCTGACAAGTCACTGACCATACACCCCTTCCAACTGGGGACCAGTAACAAATGGCAAATGCATCAACAAGGCAAATTTGGAAACAAGGGATTGTGTTGGATAAAGTAGAGGGCTAAAGCACGTGAACAAAGAAACTCTAAGGACCCACAAACAGTGCCACAGGAGCCCTCCAGCCACCTGCCATCCCGAGGGTGGCAATTTCTCTGTCATTCTGCAAGCACTCCAAGAAGCCTGAGTGAGATTTTACTCCACCACCTTTAGGTGTTAAAACCCAAGAAATGACATGGAGTTTACAAGTTCAGCACTGAATGGAAGCCCTGATTCTAACAAGATACTTAAAAATATTGTACTTACTTGAACAAGAACTGCTGTTTACATAGATAATGATCAGTCCCCTCCAGCTATTATGAAGCAACAGAAAAGGTTTAGCCATAGAATGTCAGTGCAAAATAGCTAAAATTGAGAAAAAAACCCTATTCCCTGTACAAGAAAATGCAAGCTTCTCTCTCAGAGTTTCTTTTTTGAAGTCTGAATGCAGGATCTCTATGTGTCAGCTTGGTACTAAAGCTCTAGGAGGAATGGCTCAGAATAAGATATCACAGGACTGCTAACTTGCTTCTCAGCAAAGCTCAACTGCAAACCCAAACCTTGTACCAGGGCTTCGTGCTGAGATTCTTTCTCAGGTTATTTCAGTCAATGCCTTTGTCTTGAAAAAACCCTACTGGTTAACACCACAAAGACAACCTGATCCGGTGCTGTCCACCACACTTCGAGGCTTCTTACAAAGTCTGTGGCAGAAAAGTCGGGAAAGTTTCCAGCTCCTTGAAACTTTTCCAGTTAATCTGACAAATTTCCAAAACCAACCTCAGTGTCTCTTGGCTTGGTCTGCCAGAGGAGAGCACGTAGGTCTTGTGAGCACAGCCAGCTCCTCACTGCTCACAAACTGGGATACTGGGAGTGCCATGGGGAACATGGGCTGCTCACCCCACACTGCCCTGCTGGGACTGACACCTAACTGTGCCTGTGACACCATCCAGAGAGCTCTGGGCACTGACTGCTCACCAAGCTCTTAAAAAATCTCCAACACAACAATGTGAGTGTAAAAAAGCTCCAGTAATGGCAAAAAGGCACTACCTCGACTACCACTGTGACCATGTCACACACTGTTTCTAGAGAACAGCCTGAGCACAGCCCTCTGAGCCTGTGCACGACCCACACTTGGGATTAAATTGTGAGCTGAGACTTGGAGACTTGCAGATGAGGCTCCTTCCTTATCACTCATGGTGGTGTGAAGACTCAGCAGTTCTATGCTGCACCTGGCCTGACCTCTTTTTTCCCCCACTGATTTATTTAGCTTTCTGCTCTCTTCATAGGCTCTGACTCTTATTTTATCCCAGATACCAGCAATTCTGGCTGGTCACACTCAGTGGAATTGAGGGTATCTTGCCTGGTTTCTGTAAGGTCCAAGGATAAGGTCCTGTCCCTCAGAAATGAATGCTTAAGCCTCAGCTTGAGCCAAGAGCTGAGATTAAAATTCAGCTTGAGAACAGAAGGTCTGGCATTATTTTGCATTTCTTAATAAAATGTTTCCACTGTTCCAGTTATTTACTCTCCTCTGTGGAGCACCCAGTGCTGACTAGGCAAGGGCTATCCATTAAAGGCTGTCTCTCCTCTCAGCCTAAAAGGAAGTTCCCTCTCTTTGACAGGAAGAAGGTAGGAGAAATTAATTTTTCTTTCAGCATCGCCACACCTGGGGAAAGGATCTTGCTCACAGATAACAGTGCAAGCAAATATTTTCTTTGAGAGTAAAAGAGAAAGTGAAGATCAAGGTCAGAGGAGGCAAGAGTAAAGATATGGGACTGCCTTCAAAATAGCCTTCCACAGAACATGTGGGGGTGTCATTTTATTTAATATGGAAAGCATGTGAGGGCACCAAGGAGGGGTAACTGGCTTGGGGCTCTCAGGGAGATAAAGGGGCTGCGAAGCCTGGCTGCACAGATAAACAGGCAGATGTGAACGGGGGAGAGAGACAGCATTTACCTCTACACACATCCATAAGTAGGAGCACGGCCCAGCACATCTGTCCCTGAATTCTCTTGTCCCTTCCTTCCTGCTTAGGGAGTATAAAGACTCTGGCTACTCCTTGCACAAGGTTCCAATGGAAAATGCATATTGCTTTTGCCTCTACCAGAAAACCACAACCCCACGTAGAGTTTCAAGGAGTTTGTTGTGTCTTAAGGTATGGCCCAGCAGGAGCCTCTGAATCTCCCCCATCACTGGGGGATACAGATCAGTGCTGTGCCCAAGTAATATCATAAAAATTTCATCTCACTTGACGTGTTCAAAATTTTGAACACATGAAGAAGTCTTGAATCACACAATCACAGAATGGTTTGGGTTAGAAAGGACCTTAAAGATCATCTTGCTCCAAACCCCCTGCCATGGGTAGGGACACCTTCCACCTTCCACTATCCCAGGTTGCTCCAAGCCTCCTCCAGCCTGGCCTTGGACACTTCCAGAGATCCAGAGGCAGTCACAGCTTCTCTGGGCAACCCCTGCCAGGGCCTCTCCACCCTCATTGTAAATCAGTCAAAACAGTCTCAAAGCCAACTAGGAGTGCTTAAGAATCTGCATATTTGCCTCCTCACCCAGTGACTAAAACGTCACTTCCCAAGTGTCCTGTCAGAGCTCACTGGCAGGATTTTCCCTGTGGTCCCTGGTAAGACACAGAGGAAATGAGCCCAGCTGGTCTGGAGAGTTTGGATGGGATTTGGTTGTGAGATTGCCTGTGCCAGCTTCCAGGAGCATCCATTTCTGTCACCACGGATCACAAGCGGAGCCCAGAAAGGCTAAATTAAATGTTCTGTCTGATTTTTAGCTTATTGTGTAACTGAGACATACAGACAGGGACAGTGCTCTTACCCCAGGTGATTTAATCAATGGACTTCAGGAAAACTGTCATTAATTCCTGGCTACTGATTTAATTCTTAGAGCACTCTTTCACTTGAGCTAGCTGTAAGCTAGAAGTGACCCACAAAATCATAATAAAAGACAAAGAAACAGAACTCAGAATACAAGTTATGTTTTGGGCTTTTCTTTTTTCTTTCACATTGTGTTACGAAGCCAAAACTGGACCTGTTTCTGTGGGAACTTGTGCTAAGGTATGCAGCTATTTCAAACCAAACCAGACCCATTTTCCAATGAGAGTGGGCCAGGTTTCAGGCAAAGATGCTTTCACAGCAAAATCTTGGGAAAATTCACCACTTTCCACATTTCCAATATGCCAATATTCATCTCATGCTAAGTGCCAGCAATTGTTTGAACAAGGCTACAACCCAAGAAAGCACTTAAGCACATGCTTAACTTTCAGCACATGAGTAATCTTAGTGATGTCCTGGGTTTTTGTTTTTAGATTCACTATTGTTAGTTACCTTGAATTTTTAAATCCATAGGGACAATTTGCATCTTCTGAGCTGCATAATTGGGCCATGAAAAGGGATGGTAGCTCATGATTACTGAATTGTTAATTAATCATTTTTATTCTATTTAAATATGCTTTAGAAGACCATAATGATGTATGCTTCCTTGATATTAGCTGTACTAATTAGATCGTCTTTTCTAAATTAGAGAGCAGTTTTCTTAGCAGGTTTCCTTTTATCTGGTGTTCATTTTCCAAAAGAGCTTCATGTTGCTCCCACAGATGAGTGAATCATTTCCAGGGAATCATGTTATGCACAAGATGTTTTTCTTGCTGTTGAATGCTTGTGGGTAGATCATGGATCTCCTAGAAATCAGTAAATATTTTGAAGCTGGACTTATCTCAACAGTAATACATCCCTTGACTAGATGAGAGTAACTATATCTGGGGTGAAACTCAGTTCCTACAACAAACTCGAGCATTTGCCAGGTTTCCCATTTCAGAACAATCTTACACCAACACAATTTGGTTTAGTGACCCAAGAAAGCAGAAGATGGAAGTGGCAGAAACACATTTACACACCTGAACATGCACATGTATTTCTCTGCACACTTTCTTTAGCAGTTAATCGGTGCTCCAGCACTGAACGCTCTGCTCGCTCCTTCTCCATCAAAACATTAAAGATTCCCAAGGAAACGGTGATCATGTTATTCCAGAGTTAAAGTTAGCTTAAACATTTAATTTATCATATCTTAGGTAGATTGCATTACCCTTTCTAGTTAAAGAAAGCCTGAGTGACACATCTCTGCACAGCCAGCCCAGAAATTTCTCAAAAACTATCTGTGAGATCTCAGGCTATCTCATTTGGGTTTAATGCTCCTGCTTTCAGAGAGAAACTATGAGAACATCCTGTCTTGGTAATTTTTGGCATGTCTGTCTAGTTCAACATCTTAACAATCACTTGCAGTGCTGGACATTAAAAGGATGAGAAGAACAGGGCATTGTCTGGAAAGCAGCTACTTACGTGTCGACAAATCTCCTGCTGAGGTTTGAGATGACCACTGGAGATCCAGACTGGAAAGGGGGGTCCCGGACCACTTTGTACTGGATGGGTCGGCAGCCTGAGCACAGGGGGCTGTGGGGGACAGAGCTCAGCATGGCAGCGTCGATTTCCAGGTGCTCGTCCAAGGTGTAGATCTGGATCCCGTACACCTCCTCTCCCACTTGCCCCACATCCAGCTTGATGGTCAGGGGGATGTCACAGTAGACATTCTGTGGGCCGAGCGAAATGTTCTTCCCGCTGACGGTGAGCAGCTTGATGTCATTCACTGCTCCACTGGAGTCCCAGTCCGGGGAAACAAACGTCACCCAGACCGTGAGCGACTCTGGAGTCAGGGGATAGTGAAACTCCAGCTGCAGGTAGCAGCCCTGGGGCTCGGGGCAGGCTGGGGGCACCGTGTGTTGGTTGACGGCCGAATTGGGACTCCATGTCCTGACGCTGGATTTACAGGGCTGCTCAACATCAGGGTGCCCTGGAAAGGAAGAAGGAAGCAAAGAGAGGGCACAGAAGAAGTTAGAGAACATGAATTTTCACTGGTATCAGGTTAAAAGGCAGACTGGTGGCAGGAGAATGTATCTGTCCAGGAAACTAATTATTTACTTCACCAGAACAGACATGGCCAGCATGGGGAGGAGGAACAGAACACCAGTGTCTCCCGGGCGGGTGAGAGACACAAACCCAGTTTAAGTGCCCAGCTGGACTGAACACCACACAACACACTCTGTGCCAGTGCAGCTGGGCCTGCACTTCCTATTTCTAGTGCCTTTCCCTGTGCCAAACAATGATATTTTCTACTCCTTCCACTTGGTAATTTACCTGATAAACAGAGTCACTTTGCCTTCAGTTCACCTCCTACTTATTCCCTTGCCTCTCACTTGAAAATACAATCTTTTTCCTTTAACAAAGACAAGAAAAGAGCCTTTGTTTGTTCCAAGAAGCTGTTGTGCTGTTCAGGGGCAGCTACTGTGGCATTTACAGGCTGATCTAGCACGTTGTGCAAGACCCTTTTTTTGGAGGCACATGGAGCACAGGTCTGAGCTGTCTCTGCTCTCGTTGTGATGAAACAACAGGCACTTGTGCTTTTACATTTCTCACCGTTGGCTGTGTCCAACTACATGGGAGGTAGTACTAAAAAATAATGAAAGCCACAATGCTTGCTGGGTTCCCAAATACTATGGTAACATTACAATTTGGCGTGGAGTCATGGACTGCAGGATCCAGAGGGGTCAGATGGGTGGAACAGTTGGTAACAGAATCCAGTGAGAGCTATAAATTCCCTTTTCCTTCCCAAATAATCACACAAAAAGGGAGGCAAGCATGACAGGGAGAAGGCAAAGTACAGAAAAGAAGATAAAGAAAGGTACTGAGAGGAGAGAAATGCAGAAGGCAGAGGGGAAAAAAAAGACAGCACAGCTGTTTGCAACTGAGGAAGAAAGCAAGATAAACTACTGGGCAAACATGGACAAACAGGACATCACTACTAATTTAAAGAGAAAAGGGCAACGTGCAAAGGTTATTGTGATTGTCTGTGATCCAATGAAGTGTTAGAAATGTGTCTCTTTTGTCAAGGATAAACAGCTCAGGGAATTCTCCTGTTCATACCAAATGGACCCAGACGCAGAATAGATTTCCTGGCAGCCTTCCTGTGATTGAATGCTATTGTCCTGCAGATGCCCAACTTTTCATGCTTCTCCCTCACCTCCCATATCCCAGAGCCCTTCTCTCCTCCTCACATGGCACAGAGCAGTGGGAATGCCATGAAGATCAGCATCTGGAGAGACCACAGCAGTGATACATTTTGAAGAAAGCCAGAGGTCCATTTAACACGCTCGAGTTTCCCCCCTGGCAAGCGTGCAAGCCCTGCGGATAATCACTGTGAGCAGCAATACCCCATTCAGCTCACGTTATCTCACCCTCATTGCCGGCTGAGTGTGCTTGACTGAGCCCTCGGACGACTTTCTCAGACCCACAGCAAACTCCTGACTGCAGCCCTAAGGTCTTTTTTAACTCCAGTATCTCAGAGGGCTTTGGAAAGATGTATGAATTTTACCACTGCCCTCTCGCAAAAAGGAAAATGGAGCTAATGGCTCACAGCCCAGCACATCCCCACCTGGGATCCTGCACATTCACCTCTGTCAGTTCAAGGCCTTGGGAAAACTCAAATTCCAAACAAACCTACATGTTTTGGTAGATCAGGGTGTGATCCCTGGAGGTGCATGAATTGGACTCAGCCTCCAGGGAGCTTAGCACACAGATCATTACCCCAAAACAGGTGGCAGATTGTAGTCATTTATAGATTAAAAACCTGTAATAAGAAGTTGAGACTCTTTCTTAAATATCATCCAACACTTTCGCTGGGAAAAAAATATCTAGTTAATTGTAGAAGAGGACAAAAACCGTATTTAATCTAACTGGATTTCTAGAGATGGGTAAATACTCTGAAAATTACAAATATTTGTACGTAAAAAGAAATGGTGTAGAAGTTATTCTTCCCCTCTGCACTCAGGTTCTGACAATCCTTTGCCTTACGAGACAGTCAGATCAGACACAAAACAGCATCTCATGCTACATCACATCTTGCCTAACACAA
The DNA here is from genome assembly GCA_013398015.1 of Oreocharis arfaki. NCBI lineage: Eukaryota > Metazoa > Chordata > Aves > Passeriformes > Paramythiidae > Oreocharis > Oreocharis arfaki. The sequence continues at coordinate 542,522 of VZRR01004434.1, read as the reverse complement.
GACAGGAATGTGAGGTTTGTGAGGATGAGCCAAATCCCATGTCCGGGTTAGAGAGCAGGGATGGCAGGTTAGGAGGGTGTCTTTCCCTAAAATGTTGTCCACAACTACAGCCTGGTGTGTCAATCCTTCATTGTGCAGTTAAGTGCAGTGCCTGGGATGCAGTGCACAGGGACAGAGCCTCAGAGGCCATCTGGCATCAGGAGTCTCTCAGGATGTCACCCCTGTCACAACCACAACTCACCTGCTACATTTCTTAGGTGGTCAAGATACAGGAACCACCCAGTGGGACTCCAGTGTCCAGCTGGGACAATTAAGATACAGAAGGAATTGCTCTTGAGGGAAATATTAGGCCCAGGAGAAGGTTGAGCTCTGGAGCAGCCCATGGCAGCAACATTTTTTATAACATTCTCACACTTCTCTCAGTCAGCAGGGAGCCAAGCAGGAGGACCTGACTGATATATGCACATAGTGCACAGCAAGTAAAGGTACTCACTGGGCTGGAGCCAAAATCACCTTTCTTACATAAAACCCCCCTTTGACAGAGCTACGGAGGTGCTGTAAGGTTTGTTGATCTAGCTGGTGCTGCTGGTGAGAATCCAGGTAGGCTAGAGCTTTCTGGCTCTACGATGAAGATAAAGAGTAAATCAGAACTGCCTGATCTCCAGAGCCTTCCCACAACCCCTGCCAAGGAACAAACAGCCCCTGGAGCAGGGGCAAAAACTGGCTGAGAAAGAACCACAAGATGCCTCAGCCTGGGGGTCTCAGGAGTAAGCAGGGAATCAGGGAGGACACAATGCCCACAGCAGGGTTTTGCAATGGGCACAGCTCACACGTAGCCCAGACCACTGCTGGTTCAGCCACCTGGGGGTAGGAGATCTCAGGAAAATGAGACCAACCAGAGCTGCTGCAGGGACACGTGAGGAGCGTGGTTTTCTGCTCAGAAGCTGGATGAGTCCTACAAAACATTTTCCACGAGTGTCATCTCAGATTTTAAAATAAGTTCCTTTTGGCCATGCTTGTGCCTCCTTTGTCTTCACTTTCCGCGGACATTGGAAGATTTACAGGCATGAACCCCTGCAGAAAGTGAAGTTAAAGCCTGACTGCTTGAGTACTCACAGAGAGACAATTAAAGAAGCCAGACAATGATCTAACGGTGCTATTTGTAACTCAGACCAAGTGCAAATAGGCAGAGGGCCTGAATGTCAGGGAGTGCGGCAGTGGAGACAGAAATTCATGGAGCAACAAACACCATACATTTGGTGTATTTTCTGTCCTAAAGTGGCACCAACTCATTACTCCTCAGGACAGGATTACCAAACTTCTGTTCCATAGCAATGGCACAAGAGCAACTGAATGAGACAGATAAGGATCTGACTGCACCCTTCATAGTTAAGAACATGCAGGCACACACAGCAAGAAGAGGAAATTAAATGCAAAATGCTGCTGAGTAATAAATCTTAGAGTAGCTTAGTTTCTCTAGGAATGATGCCTCTGGCAAGACGTGTGAGATGTAGAAGTTTTCAAATCAAAGCTCAGTGAAGAAATTTTGATGGAACTGCATATTTCAATGGAATATGCAGTCCTTTCAAAATAAAAACACTTTGCAAAACTGGGTTTATTTGGCCAAAATTCTATTCTGGAAGAGAAGATGGCAAGAAATTTCTAACACGATTGGAACATTGTGTTTTGACATTTTTGTAAGAAACCTTTTTACTTTTGCACCTTGAAACACTTTCCATTTTGATATTCAAAGTTGCTTTTGCCTTAGATTCTATACTAAAAGGGTATTTTTTCAATGTCATAATTTAACCAAAGTTCATAAGGAATTATATGAGCTAAACAAAACATTTTGGCCAGCATCAAACACTTCTTGTTTTTAATTTTCCTTCACGGAGAATTTAAAAAGTTTCAAGTTTTGTTCCAAATGAAACCAGGTTTCAAAGTCTTGTAATCCTTGGCTAAGTGGAAATTCCACCTTCCACCCTGAACGAACCACCACTGCAAGTGATCCAAACTTTGCTAATGCTGTTTGCTGGGTGATCCAGGCACTCCCATATAGCCAGAGTGCTGCTTCCCAGGATGGAGCATCCACCCAAGGGCCAGCTGTGCTCTGAGCTATGCCCAGCAGCCTTAGATCACACAGAACCATGGAATGGTTTGGGTTGGAAGGGACCTTAAAGCTCCACTCCACTCCTGCCATGGGCAGGGGCACCTTCCACTGTCCCAGGTTGCTCCAAGCCCCGTCCAGCCTGGCCTTGGACACTGCCAGGGATCCAGGGGCAGCCACAGCTTCTCGGGGCAACCTGTTCTAAATTTAGGGGGTGAGTGGGAGTGAAACAGAACCTCTGCTGGGCGCCCACTGTGGGACATAGGTGTGTGAGGCAGAGGACACTGCCCACTGTCCCATCAACCAGGAGGGACACAGCTTGTTGCATGTGCTGACCTTAGGACAAGGCAGAGCTCCTGGGTGCCAGCCCAAATAATATTCCTTGCAGAATAACTCCCACATGCAAGAGAAATAAACCCTTAACATCAGGAGGTATTTGTATAATGAGTTTGCAAAATCCAGGACTGTCCTTGGGGCTCAATGAGCTCACCTGTGTGCTCACGGTGGAGTGTGGGCCCGGAGTGTGCTGCTCCAGAAGGAACAGCTCGTGAGGGATAGGCTGAAATAATTCTCTGCGCTTTCCAAACCGCGATCTGGGATGACTGACCTTTGCCTGGTACAGTCTTAAATATGCTCCACCACATACAGCCAGGGACGTAACGGAAGGGACGTGTGGAGCAGAGTTAATGATGGAGATCTAATGGCACCGCACAACCAGCCCTGCAGACCATTCTCCCTCCAACAGGCTCCAAGAGAACGACTTGCAAAACATCCTGAACAAGAGGGCTTGACGTGGTCACCTGCATTCCTGCTGCAGAGCACTTGCCCGAAGGGCAACCTCCTGGCTGCTGCTGCAGCCCACTGCTATTCACCACAAGCAAAGGCAGCACAAATCAGGCCCAAATAAATAACAACTCCTCACTTTTGGAGTTGGAGTAGAGGGAGTAAACAGCTCCCCTGAGGAATTCGTCTGGCAGATGTGAACGGTCAGCATTTCTTAGCACTCTGCTGCTTTGTGAACTTCATGTTCAGCTCCTGGAATTCACTTATTTCATGGGCAGGGGTAGGATTCAGGGGCCAAAGGAGAGGTATTTGAGCCAGTGGCATTCCTTCAGGGCATGGTGTTCTGCTGCCCGCTAGTTCTGTTCACGTTACATGCAGGTACAATCAATCACTCCCAGAATTTCCCACTTTGTGGCTGTCCCTTTGCTCTGTCCCACCTTCTCCCCCACCATGTGTTTGTCCCCATCCCTGTGACTCACCTTCTGCCTCCCGTGGGCTCCAGTGCCCCGAGGGATCGCAGGGCATAGGGGAAGAGGCGCTGAAGGCATATTGCACCAGGACTCTTCCTTCCGCACACAGATCACATGCTGATCCCACTTCTCTAGGAGGCCAGGAAAACAGGAAAACACACCAACTTAGTAACAGCTGAATGAGCTGCTTATTCAACTATATCAAAAGCAATAAGACTTAGAATTCAGGTCCACTTAACCCTCTTTTCTCAAGGCACTGGCAAAAGTGCTTTCTGAGGCTGACCTTCTGTAGATTTAAGGCAAGAGCCTGTGTAGAAAGCATTTGTGAGCCCTCCATTCAACACAAAATGACAGCAACCTGGGAAATCACATTCACCTATATTTTAATTTTTTTTCCCCTGCACTGGACCAAACCATGACAAAAGAAAATACAGACTGGTAGTGGTCAGAGCAGAGAAATTGGCCTCAGGAGTTTTCAGATCTATTTCTGCTCCCACCATAGATTTATTTATTGCTTGAACTTGTAGTATCTTTAGGACAGTCCTACCAGCAAGGTTGGCTGAGCAGGGAAACCCAGTTAAACACCAATTCACAAATCACAGAATGGTTTGGGTTGGAGGGGACCTTAAATCTCATCTCTTTCCCCCCCCTGCCACGGGGCACGGACACCTCCCACTATCCCAGGTGGCTCCAAGCCCTGTCCAGCCTGGCCTTGGACACTACCAGGGATCCAGGAGCAGCCACAGCTTCTCTGGGCACCTTGTGCCAGGGCCCCCCCACCCTCACAGGGAGTAATTTCTTCCTAACATCTAATCCAAAACTACCCTTGGTCAGTTCAAATAGTTTTGCTAATACATTCGCAAGATCGGAGTTTAACCTGATGTAGACTGGAGTAACTCTAACATCCTCCATAAGGTTAAGCTGATTTATATCAGCTGAGGATGCAATTCCCACAGTTCAGCCCTACGTCCCTTGGGGTCACAAAATTTGGAACCCTGTATGACCCAGAGTGTGTGGTTATTCACCCCAGTAAGCTGCTTACTATTCAGAATTAATTGTTCTGCTTTAAGGAACACTTTCTGCTGAAATGGAAAGTTAAAAATTAATTATCCTAATGATGAAATGCACCTAGGAAAGGACAGAAGTTCTAGGCAAACAATTTGTGTGTAACACAGTGTACTCTCTACGCTACTCTAGTAAGAACGGTTTGAGCCAATTATTAAAATAATTTATATCACCTATTATAATCAGCTATGCAAATTTTAACCATCATAACCACCACTGCATGATTTATTTCAGCACTGCTTTGAAGAGATGACTGTGATCCTCAGGCAGAGGTTATTTGGGATCCTCAGAGGCTGAGCCACCCTGACAGAGACAGTAACTGGCTGAACTGCTGCAGTGCAGGAAGGGATGCGCCTGCTGAAAACACCTGAAAAATAAAACGTGGCAATGGGGTAGAATAAAGAAGAGGGAGGAAAAGGTGGCCTCCTCTTCCTTTCATAGTCTGTAACACTGGAAATGAAGAAATGTGGGCATGTTGTGAGTAAGTTCTCTCCGTGTCTCACTTCACCCACCTGCACTACTGGCGTGACACTGCCTCCCTATTTCAGTTCTCAGCTGCCTATTTAGCAGAGGTTTAGGTGTCTGACTCAGCTTGCCCGAATAATATATGCAAAAGAAAAATTTAAAAAATCAAGAAACCTGAATAAATGGTCTTGAGAAATCAAAATGTAGAATAATTGTTGTGCAGTTGTTCTTCAGACACTTCCGCCAACAGTCAGGATAGAAGTCCCTGCAATAATAATCTTTCAGTTTCTCTACAAAGAGCCTTCTGCATTAGCACTTGGTCCTGGATGAGGAGAGGGCTCTAGAAGCCAAGTTTCCACAATTAGGACTGCTTTTTACTCAAATTAGCAGCTATACAATTTCATCACAGGCTGCCATGGTGGAAAAAAACTGTAGGCTTATGGACAAACATTTCCTTTTAGCAGTGAGGACTTGGAGGTAAGAGAGAAATCACAAGGAGCATCATGTGGGAAAGACTATGAGCAAACTTTCTCTTTTTACTTTTCCAGTTTGGGAGCCAAACTCAACCCTGATGTAACTCCACTGGCTGAAAGGACTTACACAGGGGATGATTCCTGGGTTAAAGTTTTTGGTCTGCATACTCTTGCACACAAATCCTATAAAGAGCCACAAATGTCAAACCTAATTATGGAATCGCATTTACAGGCTTATGAACACCTAAGCCAGGTTCTTATACCTTAGGAAGCCATGAACAACAAGAAAAAAATGAGCATAAATTGGTTCAAAACACTGTTAATTAGGAATGATAGCCATATTTGCCACCCTATACACTGTGGCACATGACTTCCCAAAGTGTGGGGTAATGGAAAATCAAGACTTTGATGTTTTGTAATAAGCCAAGTACTGGGGAGATTCCAGCTCATGAAGTTCAGAGCACAGGAGGAATTCATCCCTACAACATGATATTTCAGTGAAGTGGGTTCAAAATCTAAAGATTACTAGTGAAAAACAGGTAATTTCCTTCAGGGCCAGCACCAGTTCAGTAGGCAACTCAAAACCACTAAGAATCTGTCATTCCTTTGGGTAAAGAATGCCTGTTTACAGACTAAATTGGAGCTGCTGTACTTGAAATTCAGGGTTGGTCCTCTCCCCTCTAAGGCACTGAAACTTTCCAGCAAGGTTTAACCATGTGATTATCAAATCCAGCCATCTCTGGGACACCACGCTGACCAAAATACTTGCTTGCTAAGAATGAGATACAATCAGATCCATGGAAATTAATGCTCTCACCTCAATGAAAACCTGGAGAAGCAGATGCAGTCAAAGATTTCTGCCCAAATTCGCTGCAGAGCCCTCTGACAATAACTGTTTACATCTGCCCACGCATCTCAAACAGGAGGTGCATGAATGGATGCTCAGAGAGAGCAGATGAACACATCCAATGGATGCAGCCAGGAAATGAAGAGACTTCTCTTTTTCTTGCTTGTTTTCACTTGTTTCATTGGCTTTATTGCTATTTTATTATTACATGTTATTACGTGTGCATGCAACATTTTTTCATGCTTTTTTGAAAGGGAAGATGGAGAATGGTAAGGATTCCAATTCTGTGGGCAGGGGCTACAAGAAGAAATGCTGGTTCTTGATATATTTGATTATTAGAGATGTTTGGGAGATCAACCAGCTGCTGGAGCTTAGGGTCAAAGCATCTTGGCAAATTTACATGCAGGTAAGTGACTCTCTAGAGTGAACGAGCAAACATCAATTGAACACTTTGAAAAGGCAAGATTTTACTGCTGTGCACAGATCCTGTGTCTACCTCTGCCAAAGTATGAGAACACAGGATAGCCAACCCCAAATTTACAGGAACTAGGAGTTAACATTGCTCTCTGCCCCTAAATCCACATAATTAATCATGTAATTTGAAGACCCTCTGAGGAAAGTATCTAATGCACCTATGGCAGAGTTGGATCTAAGCAGACACATGAACAGACACATGGTCTTTACTTCCATGCCTCATCTCCCTTCAACCTGTCAGGACCTCCCACACAGACACAGCCAGCCCAGCGCTACGTTTTTAAACAGAAGGCGAAATTTTCCCTCCCTGACTTTCATTAAGCAGAGGTCACTGCCTGTGCACAGCTCTGGAGAATAAAAGAGACATAAAAGGAACTTGAGTTACGCCGAGCGCGCCCACAGCAGCATTGTAATTGGGATCAGGAGTGAGCTCTGGGAGTGAAACTCCTCCTCTACCCCACTCCCAGCGCTCGGAACAGTCCTGGAGCAGGGAAGCTCGACCCAGTTTTGCCAGGAACCAGAGTGGAGGTGTGCTGCAGGACCACACCTGATGTGCTCCCAGCACTGGTGCCGTGGGGCACCGTGAGCCCCCCGAGCCCCCGCGGTGTTGACGTCAGGTCTTCATTAACAACTGTTTTGCACTGGAGATCTACTTATATTGGGCCACAATACTTGCTAATGTAGCCAGAGCCATTCATCCTTTGAAGGCCCTTTTACACTGTCAAAACAGCAAGGAAGGGGCCTCCGTGCATTAGAAACCAGGCCCAAGGCACTCAGCAGCTGAGTATCAGTCTTCTGTTTTTTACATGAATAGTCCCATTGAAGTGAATGAGTTTATTCATTCAAGTGAGGCAAGTAAAATTTGGGCCATGGTGTGCACTTTGTGTAAAAATATCTGCAAAGATTTACAGTATTCCCACACACAGATAAGATTATACTTGGCCAATTTTACCTCCTACTTGTCTTGCACAGTGACCCAATTTCACAAATTGATACAGGCATGAGTCTCTGACCAAGCAGTGCCGGACTCGGCGGCTCTGGAAGTTCAGCATGTGAGCTTTTCCAGGATTAGTCACTAGAATAATACTATCATCCTTGTTTTGATTAGCAGATCAAAAATTTGGACGTGTTTTAGACAGGATCATTTCTGTGTTTCAGTGACATTTTTAAATGGTCACGGCAACATTTCTGTATCCTTTAGCAGTGGGAATCTCATTTTAACAAGGAATTGGACTCAAAGTATTTGAGGCTGTCTCTTTAAATCTCTTCAGTAATACTGAGCACACAGATTTGAAAACCCAAAGGACTTTTTTTTCCTGGAAAATCACTCTTTATTTAACATATGATAACTCTGTTATGAAATTTTAGATTTAGCAGGCTATCCACTGTGTGTTATTTAAGAAGCAAGTAACTAGAGGTTATTAAGAACATATTGATTGAGTTATAAGAAATATGTAATAAAGTCATATTTGGTTACATAACAATTAACTCGGCATCCATGTGTTTTTTAGAGGCAGATGGCATTTATTTAACACACAATAAGCATCTTCTGAAATCTAAATTAAATTGGAGAAACTTAATTTACCTAAAAATGATTATGGGCTGAAAAATTCTGAATTAATTTTCAGAACTACACATAAGTCCTTTTCACAGGTAGGGAATAAAAGGATTCGGTTACAAAACTGTAATTAAAGCAAACACTGTTCAGAGCACAAGACCTCTCTTTATCAATTCCTAACAGGATTTGATTTCCCTCCCCATATTAATCTGCAATAAGGGTGGAAAATCTCATCTGAGCAGAAAATAACAGCTCTCTGCCTAGTGGGATAAAGTGCAAGCTGGCCACTGAAATGGCCATGGTGTCCTAGCAGTGCTGGAAGGAGTTTCATCCCTGATGGAGGCAGTGGTTTCAAGGTGCTCTCCCAGCACAAAGCAGCAGTGCTGAGGCAGCTTTTTGGGTGCTAATACGCTTGTAAATTTGGCCTCCTGTGCTCCAAACTGCTGTGGTCCTGAAGGACACTTCAAGTATGCTGTCTATAAAACAACAAAGCAAGATGTGGAGAAGAAGTGCAAACAGTGAGGTGAGTTAATGGTAATGCGAGAAGGTCAGCCATTTGGGAAGTTCTCTGCCAGGACTCCCATAGCTCCTGCAGCTCATCCAAGAGCTGCATAAGAGCATTTAGATGAACTACCCAGTTACTCAGCTCATACTGGGGCAGAATTGCTCTGGACATGGGCTGCAGTGAGGTGCAACTCCTGCTCAGAGCCCTACATTTTCCATTATTGATATCACATAGCTGCATACCTGCCAGACAGGAACACACACCCCTACCCTGACCTACAGGATGACATTCACATCATATCCAGGGGTCTGCAACTCTGCCTTGCTCAATTCCCATCTCACATCTACAGCTCAAGGGAGGAGGGAGCATTTGTCCCTGTCCCCAGCCCAGCCACCTCCTTGCCCATGAGCTGTGTGTTGTAAAAACAAGATCCACTTTGTCCTTGCAATGGGAATGTGCAAGGGGAGGAGGAGGGAACGTGCAGGCGCAGCCGAAGCCCACAGGTATTCGTGAGCAGCAACAACAGCAGGAATCACAGGGCCAGAATCTTTGATTGAAAATTCCTCCCGTAACATATGGAGAAAGATTTGCCCTTTACATGGCAAATCAATGGCCTTCAACTGAGTGCTACAGGCTGAGAAAGGAAGAGCAGACAACAGATCAATAACCTCCTCAGTATGAACCAATTTAGGAAAGAGCCTTAACCCAGGCTGAGCACAGCACATGACCGAGCTGCGCTCCTGGAGCGGGGCCTCTGGTTCTCCCCTTCCCGTTTTTCCAGCACGAGAGTACAGAGCAGAGCATGATCACCTTTCAAAGAAGTGGCCATCGATGGGTGGAAACCACTCCAGGGTGACAGAGGCGGAGGTGCGAGCCACAATCTGAGGGGCAATTGCGACGGGAGCCGGTTTCTTGGTGGGCTGCCAGCTCTGGTAGACGAGGTCCAGGTAGCAGTGCATCCTGGCCACCTGGTTGGGCGTGAAGGAGTTGGTGCAGTCATCGTCTGGAATTCAAACAGAAGCCACATCAGCCACGTGGGAGAGGAGGTGGGAGCAAGAGGGAGAATTACGACCTGGTGAATGGCAGCTCCTTGGAAGGGCCGGGCTGGGATCCGGCAGCACTCCAGAGTTAATGGTCTGTGAAGGAATTAGGGCAGCCATCACTTGTGGAGGCAGGTGAAAGGAAACAACGGTTAAAAAGGAAGGGAATAAATCAATAAATGTTCCCTCCCCCTGACCTGGGATACACCTGAAGCACCCAGAGATCATCCCTAAATGAGGCAGAGACACGGAGGGGAAGAAACAGAAAGCATCAGTGCAGCACCTTCTGGTCAGGGCCACCAGTGGAGCTCTGGTTTAAAAGAATTTCACATTTAAAAGAGTATCTCTGAGAAAGGATGGAAGGGTAAAGGATGTTAGTGTAAGGATAAAGCACTGACTGGGATTCATGCAAACTGTGGGCAACAGATTCCGTCAGATTTCGTAGATTAAAACACCACAGAATTTTAAAAATACGCAACTTTTAAAGTTCTTAAATTTTCTAATGAACAAATAAAAATGTTCTGAAAGATCAACTTAAAATATCATTACAAACACTGATTAAAAACGTAAATTTTTGGTGCAAAAACCAACTTTAGTTCTATAAAAAATCTCCCCCATTACCACTGTGATTCTAACCCCCTTCTGAACTTTTCACAAACATTTCTTGATATTTCATATTTCTTTTTCATTCAAAATGGAGAAACAACTGTGCTGGATGATTTCCCATAAATACCCATTTCTCATTTCATCTTGTTTTCCTCAAACATGATTTGGCAACAAGAACACATCCAGTGCCCTCTGAACACCATACAGCTTTACAACTACAATGCCCCAGAGAAGCAGAAAATTGCTGTTTCTCTATTGTGCAGATCCCAGAGGGAATAAATATGTTGTGCAAAGTCACCCAGCAAAGCTATGCCGAGGAACTTGATGCTAAGCGCTTCAACCATTTTTATGGTGTTCCTCCCACCAGATGAAAAGCTCTTGAAAACACAGAGTTTCTTCACATGTGCCTGCAGAGTTCCCAGCCCAGCAGAGCTCGGTCCCAGCTGGGATCCAAACAACAATGACAGTTCTGCACAGGTCAAGTGCTGCACTTCCCTGGGAAGATGCAGGTCACCGGCGGCTGCTCGGGGAGTCGTGTGTAAGTTCAATATTGTGACAGCGTTAGGAGGTGCTCTGATGTGTGCAAGTCCGTGCCCTGTGGTACTCCAGAGGAACAAGAAAATATGAATTTCTTCTAAAGAGAAGTGAGTATTTGCTGGCTAATTTAAAACCTGACCACATCTTCCCAGAGATGCAGGCAAAAGGAGACAGCTCCAGTCGGGATCCTGCTCAGACTCCAGCCCCCCGCAGTAGGGACACACCAGCTCACGCGTTTTCCTGTGTCCCTCCCAATTCCACTGAGCAGTGACCCTCCTCTGATCAAACATGCACAGCAGAGAGACAGACACCACCCGCTTGATAATATCTACAAATCCCTGTGGGTATGCAAAAAGCCACTTTAATGTGACATCTCTGGATTTCCTCAATAATTATCGATGGTCTACCCCTGAGCACGCTGTAAAAGACATAAATATTCTTCACGGAAGCACAGAAGGAGACAAAGGCCCTTAATAGGCATCATAAAAGAACAATAAAATATATATAGGACAAAGCAGTGAGACAATGGCACAGCAGAAAGATGACCTGCATTCTCAATCTGTTTAAATATCAGCACAGGCTGTGTCCTGGGGGAGGGGAAGGGAGGAGAGGCGGGGGAGAAAGGTGTTCCACTCAGCATCAAGAAAGGTTCAAGATCCTCAGATAAAGCAATAATTAGAGAAATTCTATACTTTGCTGGGATGATTATTCCAACAGAATTCAGAGGAAGAATTCCTAATGATTTCATGAAAAGTCGCCTAAAAGAATAACTTATCTTTTATTTGGGACACCACCGCTATTTGGACTTGTAAAAATAATTTACTAGTCCTATTTCTCACACTACCTAATCTTTTGGTCATTGTAACTTGTAATTCCAGGAAAAATAAAAATTATCTAAGTCAGTGCTTTGCTCAGGGCTGGCAGTAACTGGACATATGGATGCGGCAGGGACAGACAGACAAATGCAATATGATCAAGCTGTACACAGGCAGCAAAACAGAAAGGAAAGAAAGGCAATTCCTAGAACTGCATGACCTCAACCTACATGTTTCAAATGTATTTTGACAGCAATTTGATATCCTGATATATTTTACTCCACTGGCAACAACAGAAAAGCAAACAGATTTGTGCTTGAGCTCCAGAGATATCTATCACCTTGCTTCACTTAATTTTTTAAGGAGAAAGAAAAGGTTTCAGCTCGGAACACAAGCACACATGTAGCTCCCAGGAGCAGATGGGTATCTCTGTGGTCTGCTGCTGCCTCAGCTTCCGAGTCAGCTGGCAAGGCAAGTTCTCTCTGGAAGAAGAGAACTCAGAGTTGTGAATTAGGCATGCTCCACCTCTTGCCACATGCACACGAGCAGATTTGGTGGGAGGACTTTGTCATCTGGCATGGCCCTGCCTTATCTGAGGGATGCTACCACGAGGCTGGATGTGGTGCCCAGGCTCCCAGCTCGACCACAGGCACCACATCACAGGGCACACTGAGGAGCTGTCTCGGTGTGTTTGTCCCTGGAAACACCCTCTAAACAAATAGAAAAACAGAGAGAAAACTCAGCATCACTTCTAGCTAGTGCCACAAAGGGCATAAAAGCATTTCTGTTATAAATCATTTCAATCCATGCCCCAGATGCCACTAAACACTTTGCTTCTCTACAGTTTTATTACAGAATAAGCAATCCTGTGACCTTTTGAGTGGGAAATCTGTGTTTTTGCCTGGAGTATAAAGGTGCCCTTCAGTGTCTGCAAGTATATTGGTTGCCTTTAAAATGTTGTTGATGCTGTCAGCTCTCTGTCATGGATTGTCACCGCAGAGAGACCCTGCGGCCCAAAATAAGGGGAAATACAAGTCAAGGTATCCCCTATTCCTTCTGAGAAATAACAGAGGATCTTTCAGCTCCTCTTAAATTGTTCCCAGGGGTGCAGCAAGGACCCCACTCCAGCCTCATCCAATGGGACAGGGTCACAGAAGCAAATGCCCTCTTTGGGATATGCTCTGTTGGCAGGAATGGCAGAGGCTGGCACATATGGGCAGCAGAGCTGTGCCTGCAGAGTTGTAACCACATCAGCCTTTGCTTTGAGGGGTGGCTTTACCACACTGATGTGGAGCTTCTGTAATTGCACTCCCAGTACAAACCAGCACAGCACACTGGTAGTCCTTGGCCAGGCAGAATCCACTATTCACATTCTAAAGATGGAACTGGGGTGTGAGCGATTCCAAATCAAACCTAATCATGGCATTTCAATGGACACCTGGAGGCACAAGCAGGGCCTCGTTAGTTGTCCACTCATCACAGGTTTATCCTACAGCCTTGGTGGTATCAATATCATCTGACATTCTATAGCTCCTTGGGAGAGTACAAGCAATCTGTGGATTTGAGTTTTTCAAAGACCTCATAGATCAGGCATCCAGACCCCAGAGAAACAGGGTGTCAGGTGTGCTGTAGAGCCTTTAGAAGCTGTTTTCTTAATGCTTCTCTCATTTCTTCCATCCCCTAAACCTTCTGCTTGGTCTTCACATGACACTCTGTGAAGCTGGGGAAAACTGGGCTTAAAGAAAAGGAGAACTAGAAGGGATTCAAGCCCAGTCCTAGACCTTTATCAGCATAAAGCCCTACAAGAAATAGACTGAGAAATCAGGGGTAATACTGCAATTCTTCCTTCCTGCCCAGCCACAGACCCCCCCAGCAAGCCGAGGAAAGCCCAGTACCTGCGTAGCTCATGAAGTTACTGAACGGCGTGTTCAGGAAACTGTGGAAACCACAGGTGTCATTGCCAGGCCCAGGATCCCCACAGAGCTTGTGCTTAGGAGCAGGGTTGGTGTCACTGCAGAGGTCCCCAGTCTCGAAGGAGGGCTCCGTTTCCATGCACGGGTCGCTGCAGGAGAGGATCTCGGAGATCCCCCGGAAGACGTGGTAGAGCCCCAGGCTGTGCCCGATTTCGTGGATCATGGTGTGCGTGTGGCCAGGGATTCCATAGAAGGAGGGGTTCAGCACGATGCCACCTGCAAGGGGAAAAGAGAACGGCTTCTAGGTTTGCCTTGTGTTTCTCAGGACAGCGGGAGAAAGGGAAAAGATCACATTCCTAAGAGTAGATCCTCTGTTCACTGAATCCTCTGTGCACGGTTTTTGGCAGAACCAGACAAGTTTCCTGCACAGCAGAGTTCCATCTCTCCCTTATTCTGGGGCTCTAAGGATGATCAACTGTAGCAGAAAGCTCAACACCTCAAACCAAAAACACTGTGACAATCGGTCTTTCAACTGAATAAGCTCAATTTGGGTTTTTTGTTAATTTAGAAGACAGTCTCGCATGAAATTACTTCCTACTATGCAATTTCAGATAACTTCATGTGCTTAAAGAGTGTGACTCTGCCCAGATAGGTGCAAGAAATATATTTGACACCAAGAGTCAAACAAAAAACACCTGGAACACTCTGTGTATATTATTCCACAGGGTAAAGATGTGAGAAAAGCCTATTAACTTCTGAAACGCCCTGAGAATTGCAGAAGGCGGCACCAATATTTGCAAATTAAGAGCTGGACAAAGCAAAGTGAGCACAGCCAAGGCTGGAGCAGTTTTTGCAGAGTGGGCAGCTTTGGAGTAACTGTTAGAAGCACACTGCTCACGCACTCAGACAAACCTGGCTTGATCTGAACTGCACAGTCCACTAATGAATATGCATTAAAGTCTAATGTGTCAAAAAATTATGAAATCCTGGAATGTGATAACTCTAAAAGAACTGCATGGTTATTAAATGTTTGCAAAGAAAACTAATGGTGTTTTTTTGTTGTATGAATTAAGTGATGTGTAATAAGCAAATGGCAAATTAGTGAGGATTTACAGTACATTGAATTAATCATACGAGCTATATTTTTAGCTCAGTTAGATGTACCTTTGTATATAAGATATGCTTGATATTTTCTTTATTTAGCTTGTTGATCTCAACTTTTCCAAGCCTTTTATTTAAAAGTCTTTTTGTGTCCTGCCTACCATAAGAACAGAAGACTGCTTTGTAAAAGTTATAGTGGGAATATAAATCTTGGAAATGGTACTCTAATAATTTAGTGACAATGAGGAGAGAAAAGGTTTTGGCAGGAGGAACTTTAAGAGTGGCTGTAGCGCAGGGAAGATGAGATCACAGGGTTCTGATGCACCATAGACTCCTCATCCTCATCTGCCTGGAGACTTGGTTGTAACAACCATGAAATTAGAGGAAAATAAGACCATGAAGTTCTTAAGAAGTCCTCTAAATTCCACTCTCAAACAACACAGAACCAATTAGGTCTATACCATCCCTCATCCACTGGCCTGTTGCCTCTTCACAACCCCTGATGACATGACTGCCCCAGCAATCAGTGTCAGCACTCAGCATCCCTACAGCCGCAAGGATTTAACTCACATCTAATCTGAATTGATTTTTTGGCAATTGAAGTTCATGACTTCAAATCCTTCCTCACATGGATATGAAGAACAGAAGATTCTCCTCCCCTTTCATCAGCTTTTATGAGATTGTCATCATCCCCACTTCAGGCTCTCTCCATTCAGTCTGAATCACTGTAATCCCTTCAGCCTTTCCTTGGAGCTCAACCCTCTTCCTAGACCTCCCTGACTGTGGTTCTGCTTTGATTTTCCCCATTGCCTCATGTTTTCCTCCAAGAACATTGTCCAAAACACAAAATGCAGCACTTCAGATGGAACTGTGTCAGTGCTGAAGGAGAGGAAGGAGCACTTTGGATGTCCTGAAGGGACACACACACAAATAGCAGGAGAGGAAAGACCTTCCCTCTGAGCAGGGCCACGTGTGGCAATGTGCACAGGGTGGAGAGGAGTCCCATGGGCTTGCACAAATACATACAGAGTATTAAGAAAAAAAGAACAGGAAATTTAAACACGTACACAAAAGAGTGAATAAAATCTACCACACTGCAGCATCTTGTCTATTATGCCACATGTAGAATCTGCACCTCCTTTTCCCAGCACTGACCTAATAAACCACAATAAACCCACGATTCCTCTCTCTCACTGTCGTGGTTTGACACTGGCCCAGTGCCAGGTGCCCACAAGAGCCACTCGTTCACCCTCCCCTGCCACAGCTGGGAGGGAAAAGAAAAAAAAATTAACGAATGCTTCATTAGCGAGATAAGGACCGGGAGAAACAGTTCAAGGGCGAAACAGGCTCAACTGACGTTGTGAAGTGAATTTATTACTAACAGAATCAGAGAAGGGTAATGAGAAGTAACATAAGGCCTTTGAACACCTTCCCACCCCCCAGCCCCACCCTCCTTCCCACCAACAACACAGGGAGACAGGGCATGGGGGTTTGGTCAGTCCATCACCGAGATTTCCTTCCACTGCTCCAGAAGAAGAGTCCTTCCCTGTGAGGCTGTGGGGTCCCTCCCATGGAAGACACTTTGCTGTGAACATCTCCAGTGTGGGTCCACTCTCACAAGCAGCAGTTCTCCCAAAACTGCTGCAATGCGAGTCCCTCCCACAGGCACACAGTTCTCCCAAAACTGCTGTGCCGTGGGTCACTCTTCCATGGGGTGCAGTCCTGCAAGGACAGGCTGCTCCAGCTTGGAAGCAGGGGCCTCCTCTCTTCAGCAGGTCTCCCACTGGATCACAGCCTCCTCCAGGCATCCACCCACTCTGGCGTGGGCACCTCCCCCACGGGCTGCAGGTGGATCTCTGCATCCGCCGTGGATCCCCACGGGCTGTGGGTGGATCTCTGCATCCCCCGTGGATCCCCATGGGCTGTGGGTGGATCTCTGCATCCCCCGTGGATCCCCACATGCTGTGGGTGGATCTCTGCATCCCCCGTGGATCCCCATGGGCTGCAGGGCCACAGCTGCTTCACCATGGTCATCACCATGGCCTGCAGAGGAACCTCGGCTCTGGCACCTGGAGCACCTCCTCCCCCTCCTTCCCCACTGACCTTGGTGTCTCCATGTTGTTTCCCTCACATGTTCTCACCTCCTCCTCTTCTCTGGCTAGAATCCACAACCTTGTGACTTTTTTTTGATTTTCTCCTCAAATCTGTCATCACAGAGGCGTTACCAGCCCCTCTCATTGGCCCAGTTCTGGCCAGCAGCATGTCCATCTTCAGAGCCATCAGGGAGTGGCTGTGCCAGACATGGTGGAAGCTTCCAGGAGCTCCTCACAGGAGCAGTCTTCGTGGCCTCCCTGCTACCCTAAACCAGGCCATGCCAAGCCATTACACTCTCCCTCTGTACAATACAAGCTCTGTTTCCTCTGGTGCTTGGTCTCTACCCAGGTGGAGCCATGTACACCCAGAGAGCATCCTAACATATTTTTGGGGATTCTCTGTCCCAAAAATAATTCCAGAGTTTGTTTCCCAGTGGCAAGAATATTGGTAAAATTCCTCAGCAGGATGTGCCTTCAATAAAGGCTGCTTAAATTGTTCTGGCATTGCAGAACCCTGAAGCAGCTGGAGAGGGAGATTTTATTTTTGCCTTTGTTGAAAATTTATATTTTTTATAGCTGTCAAGAATCTAAATCAATTGCAGTTTTACAGAAAAGATAAACTCCCTCACCCAGACAATCTCTATCCCAGCCTTTAGATCTGCACCACAGGACATATTTCATATTTTTTATTAAGTACATATTGGATTTATAGAAGAGAGTAAAAAAGATTAAAGATGAATTCTTACAAACCAAGCACAGGTCTGGGAGGGCTATTATGACAGGAAATTATGAGCATTATTTTTTTATTTTTTACTTTTTTTTTTCTACGGCAAGTCAAATTTAATCTGTTGTCCAATGTCTGTTTTTTTCTTGCGAGATCTTTTTATGGTCAATGAACTCTGTCAATGCTCTGTAAGAGCTGAATTTAAATTGTTTTGCTCAGGCATGATGCTGACAATTAGCTTAACGAAGTGCCAGAAGAACTCATGAGGGCTTTGGGCGAGCCCCAGGCCTGTTGCAGAAGGTTCTTCTTGGCGCTCTGGAGCTCTCCCCTTGTTGTCTGCTCCCTCCCATGGCAACACCAAGGGAAGCTGTGAAAATCCTCATTTAGGGAAGGAGCAGCTACATTGCAGCCATATCCCACTTGGGCAGTGACTCTGGGGCTAATGTTTCACAGAATCACGGAGTGTTCTGGGTTGGAAGGGACACACAAGAATCATTGAGTCCAACTCTTCAGCAAATGGCCCATACAGGATCAAACCCACAACCAGCAAACCCCTCTGGCTGTCATCCCAAAGCAATAGAAATCCCATCACTGTGGGTGCTGGTCAAGGCTGGGGTTAAGATCTTTGTTTTTGCCAGACGCTGCCTTGGGGAATGGTCACTGGTGGGCATTGACAGAACCTTCTGGTTTGAGTGCTCCCAGTAGGAGCCCACAGAGATGGGGCTGCAGGCAAGTCAGAGTGGAAGTGGCTTCAGTTCCAGCTGAGCTCAGCAGGAGTGTCAGTGTGTCAGTGCTGGTCCTTGGGAAGGGAAATTTGCTCACACATCTTCCAGAGCAGCTGCAGAGCTGGATGTTGTAATTAACATTTACTACAAGGTACTAAACTGAAAGAGGGCAACCAGTTCCAACTGCTTGGTCTGACCATGGAGCCTCTATCTGCTATAGAGACAGGTGACCATAAAAACATGGTAACATCTCATTTTTTGGGTATTTTTGATCATGGAAAAGCCCCCTTGAGTGATGGCTGTGGTTCAACTTCTATTATATGTTTTAGGACAATAAATGCTGCTTGTTCTCCTCATTTAGGTTTATATTCACTATATCTTTTTTTACTTAGCTCAACATGGTGTTGGGTAATATAAAACCTTGCTGAAACAGTCTGTCACAAAGATTTAGCTTGGATGAAACTGGACTTCACTTCCAGCCTAGGAAGGTCTGGATGAGCTAGAGAAATATCTGGAAAACCAATGAGAACCCCTGCTCAGAGGAGATGACCAGACCAGGTTTGCAGCTTGAGGGAGGTTTGTGAAGTTATAAGAAGCTCATACTGACTCAGCCAGTGCCTTCTGAACCTTTTGAGGCTCCTCTGACATCTTGCAGGGAACACAGGTCCAGTGGCACTGCAGGTGGCAGTGAATCATTTGGGAGGCTGCAGAGCTTTGTCTGGATCCCTGGGTTCCAGCAGCAATCTGGTTATGAAACACACCGGGCACTCTGCAGGGTAGTGAACTCTTTCCAGTTCCACTCAAATGAACATTAGAAACACAATCCCTCAGCAGTTTGCTCTTTTGCACATTGGTAGAGAAAAACAGCAGCAGATTTTAGCTACAGTCTGTGCGTTAATTGAATACTTGCTAATGAACTAAGGATCAGAACGTAACAGGCCAAGGTTAAAGATTCACCTCTGCCTCATCCCCACACCTATCCCCCAGTCTTCTGCAAACTGCTCCCATGGAGTGAATGCCCTGAAAAGTAGCTTCACTGGAAAGGTGAAATACTTTCAGCTTGACATCATCTACAAATACCATAATATGCTTTGGGTTTATAACCTAATATTTTCCTGGTTGTGAGCCATTATCTGGGAATCGTGAAATACTTTTTTTCCCCTGACTATATATTAGAGGAATGATAAGAAATCAGAACAGAGCTTAACGCGTATTTGTCTTTCCTTCTTAGTGCCTCAAAAGAATGCTTTGCAAAGAAGAAACATCTTTATCACTCACCTAGATGCATCAAGGCTTCTTTGTCCCAGGGCCAAGTTGCCACTCCAGCCAGCTCTTCCTCAGAGGAATTGGCAAAGAAGATGTTGAGGTGTGTGGATCCATCCAGTTTGAGTATGTTCTTAAGTTCATTGACATCTAAGTATGCCCTGTAGAAAAAGAAAAGCATTTTTTTTCCTAAAGGTGACACAAAAGCAACAAAATACTGAAGAAGTGCTGCAATCCAGGCAAAGGTCTTCTAAAATCCTGCATATCAATCACCTGAAATGTTTTAATAACCCACTCCCAAACTTTGATTACTTTGCATTCACGTAGGGAATCTCATCTAAAACTTCAGGCCATTGATTAACTAAGGCCACAAAATCCAAGGTAAATACATAAAGCTGTCCACATTCTCAAGACAAGTATAGGAATCTATTTATTATGAATATAATTAACCAAGTATTATGGTCAGTAAATCTTTTTACACCAGCAGTTAGCTTACACATTTCCTCTAAGCTGTTTGCTGTTGTTACCTCTAATTTTCCTTCACAATAACGAGTTTCACATCCTCAGCCTGGCACCACAACTAACACCAGCTCACAGAGTCACTCCTTTGGCACCAGTGGCAGTCACTTGTGCTGAGACCCACGTGGCCTAACCCTGACATCCCACAGCTGGCTGGGAATTGCTGTTTCCAGGAGGGAAAGTTGTGCCAAGAGGTCTCTGCAGGAGTGGTACCATACCATGACATAAATTCCTAAGGCTCCTTAGGTCCAGGGTGAGCAGCATTTCTTCTTAGCTTTTGGGATGCCTGGAAATTACAGAGCAATCTGTTTGCAGGCAAGCTAAGCCAATCCCTTAAGCTTGATGGAGGTACTTTTTACTCCTTTAAAGGAGTAGATTTTCTAATACAGGAATACAGGAGCTGCTTGCCAGTGCACATACCATGGTGCCCCACTGCTGCACTACTGTAACTCGCAGTAAAGCTGGAGAAAACAAAATGTAAGAATAAACTCACTGGTTCCCTGTTTCCAGCTCACAATGGCTTTTGATATAAAGTGTTGTGATAAGAGAAAAGCTACAAGAGGAATATGTTGTAGTAGCTTCACTTGACAGGTGGAGACCCCAGAGAGATCGACCACACAGACCCAAGCACGGTTCAAAGGCTGTAAGGAAACGACACCACGATGGTCTTGAGCAGGTGGATTCCTGCTTGCTGGAGTCCCCCTTTGCGTGTGTGCATGGATGTGTGTAAGGCTCACGTAGCTCTCCCAAAGCACACACCCCCACGGGCTCTGAGAAGGGTTCCCTGCATACTTTGCAAGGCTTTTGCTCCCAGAAGGGTGAAGAAAAAATAGGGGAGTTGGCTCAGCACCAAGATCTTTTTGTCCTTCCCTGGAGGACTCCCAAATGGAAAACACATTCATGTTTCCACAATAACTTCCCCTGCCACTTGCTGAAGTCATTGCCTCCAAAATAGATCATGGCTGGGTGTCCCCAGGCCCTGGCTGACTCATGGAGGAAGATGTGCTCTTTGGGGACACCAGTGGAAGGGGATGTTTCCATTCCATACAGTGTTTATCTTCCAATCAAATGGGGATGACATCCTGAAGGACAGGTCAGCACTGTGACCTTTACACATTTCTCATCTCTCCAGTGTTCCCAACACATCCATGGAAAATACACAGACCTTCCCCTTAGCTCCTCGAGCTTGTCCTGCCTGCATCTGCACCATGCTCTGAGGCATTGCACAATCTACTCCCAGGGTCTTCTTTGTGCCTTAGAAAGCATCTTTGCCAAGCATGGGCTCAGACACATCCGTGAGCAATAGCTTGAAATCACATGTGAGAACTGATGTACATTCCCAAATGCCAGTGTGAGAGCACTGGGGGAATGCGTGGCGGGGGTGTGACCGTGGGGAGGGGACATTGTGTGCCTGCACCTATGGCAGCACCACCGACAGTGAGCAGAAGTGTAAGAGAGAAGGTGGGAGTGATGTGATGCTTCGTGCAAGAGACGGGGCAGAAACAGAAGCACCGAGTCTGATTAGAACAAAGTTTCTGTGTTTGTATCACAGTGGGAAGGAAGGTCCTGCTGCCTGGGCTGGGGCGGCGGCTGTTGACTCTGGATGCAGATGCTTTATGCACATGCAAATCCCTCTAGGAGTAACCATAATCCAACTCCCCTCCTGAGATTACCATTTTTATCCTTACTCTTCTCTTATGGTTTCAAATAATCTAAACTAATATTTCTTTATTCTCAGCTGTCTCTTTGCTTATCATTTACACAATCCAATCCCCATTTATCTCCTCAGTGCACAGCCACAGTCGCTCTTTCTCTTCCATACAGCCCATGTGCTCCAGCATCGAGGGCTACATGGATTATTACTGCAGAAAACATCCAGAGCAGACAGCATTTAACTAATTGGCCAGTGATGGCAATGCTTCACTGAGACTGGATTCATGCCTTACATAAATCCACCCTACTAAGCCCTTTGGACTTGGGTTTATGGTATTTCTCTGACCACTTTTCTCTGCTAGCCAGGGGAAGGCTGTGAGTGAGCAGAATGTGTGCAGTGGTGGAAGAACTGAATGCCAAGAGGAATTTTAGCAAAGGATCTGCCCGGGTGTAGGTGTAAGTAGATCATGCTTGGAAGGCAGTAAATACAAACTCCTTCATGGAAGCAGCCAGCAACCCCCAGCACGTAAACATGCCTGAGCCCTGAGCTCAGGCAGAGCCCTGGGAAGTGTGTGAGCGTGTGCCTGTGCAAGCGTGCAGGAGCAGAGGTGTGAGTGTGGCAGTGAGGGCTTGGACACGGCACGCACGTGAGGCAGCCAAGAGAATGTGAGGAACCAGCGTGTGCGTGTGTAAGAGATAAAAACACGAGCTGGAATTCCATCCTCTCCTTCCTCCCCATGTTTCTAATAACCTCCCATCCCTATCCATCATCGCCACATTCCTACACTCAAGGAGGCATAAATTAACTACTTTTGCAGTTCATATCCAACTCCGTAGCCGCAGGCAGCAGACCCAACAGTTACCAGGTCAAAATAGCTTTCAGTTATTGCTTTGGACTAGGCTGACTCCCCCCTGCTTCGTTATCAGCCCAGACTATCTGACCCAGCGCAATCCACGAGCACTGCTTACACTCCTCAAGGTTATGTGGGTCTCCTGATAGAGGACATTATGTCTGTCACATGGGCTCGTGCCAAAGAGAGCCAAAGAGCCCAGCCTTTCCAGCACTGCCAAACTCGCATTTCAAAGACATGAGTGCAGTCTTGGAAAGGGATCAAAGCCTTTCCAACTGTCATTAGAATATTTCCTTTATGCATCTCTCTGTGAGTGCCAGCAACATATTTCATAAAATTCATTGGCTCGAGATGGTACCTCCAATATAAACCTGAATGGGGGAACTGTCAGGGCAAGTCTATGTGGAAAACAAAACAAAACCCAAAGCACAACAAAACACGTGTAATTCCTGTAATGGAAAAAACATACGATGCTGTGAGCGTGCCTTGCTGGAGAAAGCCTAATGAGCCTATTAGTGCATTATAAAAGGTCTCCTTTGCTGGAATCTGTTCTAGACAGAGAAATTCTATGGGCTGTTTAAGGCCATTTGGGAACCCCAAATCATATCAGGCAATGCTCACATTCCCACCCAGACCTTTTCATCGACTTATTTGTTCAACGCAGTTTTCGTTTGCTTTCTCCCTCTGCTGCAGTGTAAAGAGCCCTCCAAAACTGTTCTGTGCAACAGCTCACCCTTATCCAGCGAGCCCCAGCCCTCAGTCTGAGATACGGATCCCGTGCAATGCTCCAGTTTCAGTCTAATGGAGCTTTTAGCTCACCCAGCAGTGTCTCTCAGTGGCCCTACCCATCACACAGCCCACCCCATCAGTCACACCAGCCATTATCCCTGTGCCTGTCTCATGTGTCAAACCCGTTTCCTGTCCATTTGGGCTGTGTCTCGTCCCCAGGCGATGAGGTGAAGCCCTTGGCCACCAGCCCCACCTGCCTGTGGGAGCCGCTGTGAGGAGCTCCCTTTGCTGCATGTCGGCTCCACATCCAAACCCAGCCACAAACCCCTGTTCTGAACCACAAACACATTTGGCAATGGCTGTTAAACTCAGCTGATATCAGTTTTGGTGACTAGAGTTGAGCAGTTTCGTTGGGGCTTGGCAACTTTTCCTCCTTGTTTGCTTCCAGGTCAGAGAGCGGCTTCCCCAAGTTTCCCTGATGTGGCTGGGCTGCAGCCTCTTGCACTCCTGGTTGTTTTTGCAAGGAACACAGAGTCTCCCAGCCCTTATTGTTAGGAAATGTTTCCTACTGTTTACTCCCAGTTATTCTCTATTTGACTTTGTTTTGGTTTAGTTTTGTTTTTTTTTTCCTTCAAAGACAAGTGTCACTTTACAGCAAGGAAACAAACAGGGTACTTGGGGATTATTTGCAAGATCCCACCCAACCACCCAAACACAGGGTAGGAACTCATGCTATCTGCTCACTACGGAGTATATGACTCCTGCAACTGCCTGGTGAGTTTGTTAGGAACAGAAGGCACTACATTTCATCCTTAAAAGAAACCTAACCACCAACAACGAAAACCAACAGCACCTCCTGAACTGGGAAGGCAGCTTCAAAATATCTCCATTTTCAAACTGACATGCAGTGTGCTATCCTTTACCTACTGGGTTCAGCACACAGCAGGGCAGAGTAAATCTGCTGGAATCACAGGGACCCAGTGAATCACTCTTCTTCACAAGGCTCCTTGTGTCCACTCTCAGAACTGTCAGCCCAGCCTAAACCACAGTGCATCGTTTAGACTAAGAGAAAGCTTTTTATTTGACAGCTCTGGAACACTCTCCATCAACCTGTGACAGATCCAGGTGTGATTCTGTAAGAGACGGTCTGAAGACCCTTCATCTGTCTCACAATCATCTGGAGGGACTGAGACTGAATCCCCCCCCCTCAAGGGGGAAAGGACTTTACACAAAGCTTGGGCCTGGCCGAGGTGGGATGTCTTTTCCCCCAACAATGGGTCTGATTTCCCCAACACTTGGCCAGTTGCCCCTCGCTTTCGAAAAGACTATAAAGAGACTTTCTGAGAAGATCCCATTCGGGACCCCCACAGAAGACGACGGATCCGTTGCCGGACAATCAAGAGGACTCCGCCTCGCCGTTGGTAGCTATAACCCCTCCTCACATCTTTTTCTCGCTATCCTTTGTTTCCTATATCTCTCCCTCTCTATCGCAATACAGTGCGTAGGCACAATATACACATTGTCCTGATTGCAATACAGTGCGTAGGCACAATAAACACGTGGTTCTGATTTGAACTAAAAAATACTTTTCCCTGTTTCTTTTGCGCTCTGAGATCCCGGTTAACGAACCATCATGATTCCTGCTTTGTGTGAGCGGATCGTGACAGATTCCCAACACTGTGGCTGGCAGGTCTCAGTGGTGTTCTCTGTGTCCCTCCAGGTCTCATCCTGGCCCCAGGATTCAGTGGAGCAGCAATGAGCACAGCAGTCACTGTGTGGATAGGCACCCACCAAGTGTCTGTGCTGGTTGTCCAACCCACATAGAGACCCCAAGGTTTCAGGATCCTGTGTCCACCTAGAGATTCTCAATATCTGCAGTGAAAGTGAAGAGCAAGAACAGTTCTGAGATAAAGGATGTTCCTCCTGAAGATAATGGCAAGAGCCACGACTGCGGCAGCACTGAAAGCTGACCTTGAAATGGGGCCATTTGGCAGATGTGCACAGCTGTAATTTATCTTTTCCCCTTGTGATTTCTCAGTCCTGGCTGGTTAGACAGCTAACTCTGCTTTTGGAGAGGCAGTGTTGATGCCAGTGTGAGAGCTGCCTTTTGCCCTCTGTTGTACAGTCACAGAAAAATGAGTCTGGAAGGGATGTCCAGAAACCACGGCTGCCAGTCCTTCACCCCAGAGCTGGGGCATCTTTGTGTGTTACCGAGCAAATTTTTATTTAGCTCGCTTAAAACCACACATGACAGGGACTCTGTCACTGTCCCAGTAACCTGCAGCCCTTGTTTCAATTCCTTTATGGTCACAAGGCTTTTTTCTAAAGGTCTACCTGAATCATTTTTGCTGTATTGGGTGACTATTTGTGCCATTTCCCACTGACAGGGAGATTGGATTCCCTTTTGCTGTACCAAACCTATTACTTGTTTGAAAGCCTGTTATATCTCCTGTACACCATTTCATTTCTAGGCTAAAGCCACCTTGTTTCCTCAGCTTTTCTCACTGCTTTTAAGACCTCTGCTTGTTTCTGATGCTCTTATCTGCACTCTCCACATCTTTCCCAAAGGCAGGTCATCAAAAGGGGACACAGCCCTCCAGCTGAGAGTTTATCAGTGCCATGTAACTGCTGCGTTTGTCCTGTCTGTCACCTCCAACCTGACACAAAGACACAGTAGAGATTTCAGACCTCCAAATATTTTTAACTTTTTTTCTTTTTTTTTTTTTTTTTTTTAAGCCTAAAGTGTTACAGGTCTATAAAAAACCTGTATAAAAAAAGACAATCTACAAACTCTCTTTAGGAGTGGATGTGCAATAAAAGTTGTGTCTGACCTGATGTTAAAGATTTGCCTTTGCTGGCAAATTCAATTTTGCTCCTCATTTCAGATGGATTGCCATAAATCATGTGCAGCAGGAAGCGTGCCTCATCTACACTGAGTTTAGTGTTAATTTAAGACACTGGTGTAAGTGTAGTAAAAGTCATGATAATTTATTGATAAAGGTATAAATCTTTCAGTGATTGGGACAGAGCCTGAAACAGAGCGGAACCAGAATACTACAAGTGAGAGGCTTCAGGTCCCGGTTTAGATGCAGATCACTGCCTGTGTTCACACTGAAATCCAAGTGTGGAACTGTAATTCCAGCCCCATCCAAACCCGGCAGTCGCTAGGTCATGTCCACAAGCATAAATTGCAAGCACTGTCAGCACATGCAGGCTTGGCAGCTCTGAAAGAATTTTGGTTTATCTGCTGTAGCAAAATGTCCTCTACAGGCCCCGAATCTGATCTCCCGTTACAAGAGAGGAGAAATGTTTTGGCAAAAAAAATACAATAACGATAAGGATCCAAGAAAAGCCACTTAGGATAATTGTTCAAATATAAATCCAGCTCCCTGGGTAGGTTTGTAGCCCCTGCTGAACTCCACGTCACTCTCTGTGACACTGTTAAAGCATTCAGGTGAGCCTGTTAAAGCTGGACCAGGGGTTTTTACATCACTGACAGGTTTTACAGTTAAGACCGACCCCTAAGCAAAAAAAAATGCAAAATAAAAGCCCACGTGGCTATAAAACTCTGGGTGTTCATTGATCCCAGAACACCCATTGGTTTCCCTTTTCCAAACCAAATTAATTCTACCACTAGGATAGTGACTCAGGCTTTACTCACTCAATTAAAAAAATGTAAAAATAATTATAGAAAGAAAATAAGAGCTTTACTGTACAAAATATGGGAATCCTTTGGGTGTGGGTTTTCTTTATCCTGCACCAGAGACAGAGAGCACCTCCTTGCTTGAAAGTAGAGAATTTTTACAATTGTCAAGTTATCGATTTCATTCCATTTGCTTTGAGACCCAGCCTTTCCAGCAGGACACTCCTAGAAATACACAAATTTCTACTGTAACAATAAATCTGTAGGACTGAGAGGAAAAAATACCTGATACATAAAGGAAATTATTTGCTTCTGAGTTCTAAAATCAGTATTATCATCTTAGAACCCTAAGAGAGCTTCCCTGCTCAGCCCTCTCTGACCTTCTCATAAAAGACTTCCAATAAATGATACAGCTTTATTTTACACAATCACTTAACTCCTGGATGCTGTAAATGCAGTATCTACTTAACAGGCTGAACCACAGCAACAGGTTGGAATAAATTTGATGCCTGGGCTACTCCAGACTTTGTGCTGGGTCCTCTCTTGTTCTGTTCTTGGTTTGCACTCTGAGCCAACCTCTGCTCTCTCTGAGCTGCACACAAATATCAGCACTGACTGTGATGTATTTGCTCCAGTGTAAATCTAGAGTTAGAGCAAAATTTGGTTCTCAAAGTGCAGTTTCAGGTTCAAATCCAAAATCTCAAAGGAAACCTCAGTTGAAACGACCAATTTTTGCCCAATTTCTGGCCAAGGCAACTTGCTTTTTAAAGGAGGGGGGCGGGTTTCCTCAGATCTCCACACGGATTCTCTCAAAGGTTTGTAAATCCTTGCCAAGTCCTTCACAAACTTGGGCTCAGATTCAGAAGTACACTGAAAACAGATTTTTTTTCCCCTTTTTTTTTTCCCCCGGCACTTTTGCTGCTGGTTCTGGCCAGGATAAGAAAGAGCCGAGACTCGGGGAAAAAGATGATGCAAAATTTTTCAAATGTCAAACATGTTCTGTCTGAGCTCTGGGCAAAAATTTGGGGTGGCTGTTCATGTACACAGGATTAGTTGTTCCTTCTCTCTCTTTATCCTTCCAGGCTTTACTACCCAGCTCTTACACCCCACCTTTAGATAACCTTTCCATAGGTTTTGGAAGAGGTGCAGTGCTACAGACCATAAATATCTGATCACTGAGCCCTCTGCTTTTGCAGGGTCTACGTCCACGAGTGGAGCAACCTTTGAGTTCCCTCGAGCAGCAAGAACTGAAAAGCCCCATTTCCTTGCATGACCATAAAAAATTATTAAGCCACACAGAACTCCATAATATACTACAGAAAGTAAGCAACTGCACAGAACTAGGAAAAGATAGGCTGGCTGGCCAACGTGCAGGGAGGAAAAAAAAGAAAACAAAGGGAAAGCCTTGGCAGAGGGAATTGTGATCTTACTGTACAATTAACTCGTGAGACAGTGAGTAGGATTAAAGGACAGAACATTTCATTTAAAACAGCAAAGCATTGTGAAGCATATATGCACATTTCACAGGCCTTTGAAATCAGCAACACTGGCAGGTTTATTTGTTTTGATTGTCTCTTTTTCTTTCTTTTACTACTTCGGGGTTTTTTTTCTCTTCTTTTCAAGACTAGAGCCAAATGACCCATGAGAAATGTACTGTAATTTGCCTCTTATCTATCCCTCATCTCCATCTGATATTCTCTCTGCCCTGGTTACCCTGATGTTTTTCCAGACTCTCCAGCCTGAACCACTGTAGCAAGGAGAAAAGTCAAACCATAAAGAGAGAAGTGGCGTAAGGATATTTTCAGGAACCTGTTCTGTTAAAACAGATTTCCTTTGCCACTTCATGAAAACCTCTTCTGGCTGCAGCCAACCTCATTCATCTACACGGGAGAATTTAAACCCACAGAGGAAGGTGTATAAATTTTATTTTAACTATCAGTAGTACTGCTTGGCACTTGCACGCTGCTTCCCCTCTGGGCCTCAGAAAGCCTCCTAAACATGGAGAGAGAAATTCCATTCTGGTCAAAGCCCTGACACCAGCCCTGCACTGCTCCAAACCCCGTCCACCCGCTGAAGTGATGCTGAAGCTGGACAAAACCCCTTGTGCTGGGCCTCCCTTCAAGAAATTTCACCGTGAGTGGAGTAATCATGAAATAGGCAAATGGAATATTTTTCCTTCTCTTCTGAATGGGAAAACTGACAGCAAGGATTAGCTCCTCTATCCCTTGAGCCTGTATTCTCTGATAATATGGATCATCTTTCTTTTAAGTAAGTGGTGTCCTGTGTTGCAGATCCTTGAAGTTTTCTGCTGGTGGCCACTAATCATATTTTACAAGCCTTCACTCATATTTTACAATCTTTGGCTTGTATTTTACAATCTCCAGAAAAGTCCTGAAGGTCTGGTGCTCCACAGATGGAACATCAGCGCTCCCTACAATAAGCTGGGCCTTCCTGAATCCCTCAATTGCACCACTCCTGAAGACAAGGCAGCACATTAACTTCATAAACAGATATTCTTGTGGAACCAGGCTCTGCTTTCAATGAGGGAGCAGCCACTGTTCTAATATTTGGCATTTACCACCTCTCATCCCAAAGCTTTCAAGAACAACCAAGAGATACGGGCCCAACAACACTGCAGAACTGCTCAAGTAAGGGACATTTTGGTTTCAGCCACCAGGACAAACCTGATGTTTTCATGGAAACACCAGAGATCAGGAATGCAGCCTGTCATAACCCCCCTGAACAGGGGCAAGAGTTAGAGCCTCTGTAAGTTAGAGATCAAGAGGAAAATTGTGACTTTATGACAGAATTTTCTTTAGTTATGAGACTAACTCAGAGTAACTTCTATATTAAAGTTTTCTAAAAATTTCTGATAGTAACACTCAACTCCAGCCTTTCTTCCTCACCTCCGTCCTGGGTCAGGCTTGAGTCACGTCCTGGGCCACATTTGCAGCCTGCCCAAACATCTGCCTTGCTTGTGGGACCCGTGGGAGCCACAGTTGGAGTGACTTTGGTTTGGCACCTCTGGAACACGGGGAAACGCTTTGTGTCCCCTCTGTAGAGCCCAGGAAAGCATGGGAATACCCCATGGACACAGCCCTGCCCTGGGCTCCTGCTCCATGTGCCCCCTGCCCTTGCAGTAACAACCTTTTGTGGGTGGGATGTGTCAGGATCCTGGGTGGGCTCCGTGGGTCACCTGTGCGGGAATATTTGAGATTTTCAGGAAGCAGCACACAGGGTGCTGGGAGGGTGGGGAGCACTGTGGCCATGGGGTGCTCGCAGTGCAGTCACTGCTCTGCAGGACGTGGCACTGTCCCTGCTGGTGCTGCTGGCACTTTAAGGGGCTGGCCCTTCAGCATCTTCCCTAATTAAGACGCAGCAAAAAGTGCAGGGTGAAAAAAGAACAAGATCAAATTCTTCGCTCCTTTCATCTCACTTTTTGACACTAATCCTCCCTGCACATAAACCCCGTGCCACAAAGGGAGATATACATTGAGATTGGAATGAAGAGCGACTTGGAATCAGGCCGACGTCAACAAAAAAATAAAATCACATAAAATCACGAAGGACCTAGCATGTTTATTGCAGATCCTTCTGGAGTTGATGGGCCAAAATAACCACTCCAAATATGCAGCTTGCAAAACATCCCTTTCGCTTTGGAGATGCCGCTTCTTTTCTGTTTTCATTTTTACAACTCATGGACTTTCAAATCTCCTTTCTTAACCTCCTGGCAGGGCTGTGCATGAAGCTGGTCCTGCTGCAGTGGGAAGATCATCAATGGTTAGGATAATCCCAATCTTCCTCTTTTCTGAGAAAGAAATGAAAATCTGATTCAAATGAGAGTGAAATTTCCTCTTTTTTCATCTTATGCAGAAAAGTGTAGGATACACCCAAGTGAGATGACAAAGAACATGGTCTGGTGGTGGAGACTTCAGTTCAAGGAAACCAAGTGTCCTGGCAACAGAAGCCTCACATTTTCAAAGTTCGTGAGATTTTTTTTCTCCCTGTCACAACAAAGGAATTATATTTCCCTCTGTTTGTTTTCTGGGGAGTTTTTTTCAGTGAATATTGATGGATCATAACAATAAATCTTTATCTTCAGCTGTGAAGCCTTGAACACGCTTTTTAAGGAAAAGAAAAAATTGAATAGTCAGATGCAAAGGACTACTAAATATTATGAGATTTACAAAAGCTGGTTACTCTTGTTCTTTCCCAGCCATGATGAGATTACAAGGAAATAGAAAATGTCAGTCGCTGAAACAGAAATTTTGCATGAGAACATTTAGCTTTGAAGTTCCCAGAATCCACAGTCAATTGCCAGGTGATCTGGCAGAAACAACAACACACCTGCAGTGAAAATAGTTCAGAGCTGCAAAAAGAAAATATTGTGGACAGTGCATTTCCTAAAGCCAACTATTTTTAAAAAATTTCTACTCTTGCTTTCTAGGAAAACAGAAAGAAATTAATGAAAGAGCAGGAGAGAGATGCAGTAGATCATACCTTTGTCGAGGAGACTGTTGGGAAGCAAAATGTGCCAACAGTGACTGTAACACACCACAAACATAATGAACTCCTTGGCACTGAATTCCTGCCCCTCTTTTCTCTCTGCTGAGCCCGAGACAAGCAGCAGGAGGAAAGATGTAAACGTGCCTTTTCCAAACACTCAAGAACTTCCAGAATTTCTGTTTTTTAAACCTGTGCAGGACCCACAGCTCCTGCGCGGGTCCCTGTAGTACATCTGTGCTTCCTAGAGTGGACAGTTCCTGAACTGGAGGATGTAGCCAGCAGAAAATCAGCAGTGGGCAGCAGACACAGCCAGTGCCCAGGTTATGGATGGAAGGACGTTTGGATTTCCTCACATATGGATCTGCTAACGTGTGTACCAGAAAACAGGCACTATCAGCCCAAAACATAAGGCTGATTGTAAGCATTCCCTGGGGGACACATTTCCCAAGACCCTACTAAATTGGACTGGCAGCTTATGAAACGCACAGCTCTGATCCAGCATGTAACTGTAAACTATAGGAAATCATACCCATATATTTGGCCTTCAGACATGAGTGCAGAAATTGCCTGTTTTGGCACCACAAGCCTGTGGATCCACTTGAATCAAACCCAGACCTCTCGCAGAGGGCTGTGAGAATGCAAAGATCTGTTCTCCATTGTCAAATGATAGCACAAGAGGGGAAAAACTCTAATTTCCCTTTATGGCAAATTTCTTGACCAACTTTTGCCCTGAGCACGACTGCTATGGACAGGCCATGCACTTCAATTTCCCCATAAATTTGCACTCTCTGTCATCGTATTTGCTCATCCCAACCACACATCAGCTTTTGCTCTGGTTTGCTCCTGTAATTTATTGGTGATGTGTCAGTAACCACTTACACAGCACTTAAGATCTCAATGCGTACAAAACCAGCTCTGCAAAGGGTCCAGCAAAAACTGCAGGTTGTCATTTTGTCCCCACACACAGACCCTGAATTTATAAAAGCCTTTGTTAGCATGAAATGTCTTGTAGCTCCCTGTCAAAGGCAGAGGGGGACAGTTACGAGTTCCCTCACTTCCACAGCTCTGTGCCAGCTGAAGCACTTTGCAAAACCTGACATCCCACCTTATTCACTTGTGGGGGAAGAGAAGGCATCCTGGAAGCACTCCTGGGCTATCTCCTCATGATGGTTTTATAGACCAAAAACTGGAAATGCTTTGAGTGTTGTTCCCAGGAGGATATAGAAAGAACTTTGTGTCTGATCAAGATGAGAATAGTTAAAGGTTTGAGCCTGAACTGAGACAAAATCAGACTCAATTAAGTTGGAAAGGACCTCTGAGATCATCAAGTCCAACCTATGACCCAACACCACCTTGTCAACTACACCACAGCCCTAAATTCCACCTTCAGTCTTTCCTTAAACACCTCCAGGCATGGTGACTCCACCACCTCCCTGGGCAGCTCATTCCAGTGTCTAATCACCCTTTATAAATAGGACATTTTATAGCACAAACACGAGAATAAATCTATCCCCAGAAGTAAATCTGTCAGAAGAATTCTGAGTGTATGAGAACGGAGCCAGGAACTTCCAGCCCTTTTCTGAATCAAATTGGATGCAGGGAGGGAAATCAAACGGCACAGATTTCTCCAGGCAAACTGGAAGAAACACTCTGATGTGTCTGACGGAAGCATTCTACTCTGTGTTTGGACGTTTATCATGACCGATCAATTCTGGAGGAATTAGTGAGTGTGTTCTGGGTCTTGGCACTGACACAGTCATGGTAAAAATGCTGGAGGCAAAAGGGAAGCAATTTTTATAACGCTGTGAAGTGTTGCCATCAATCCTTACCCAGAACATTTCTCCTGCTTACTCCAGTGCAGTTCTGTTCTGTAGGAGCTTTCCTCTGAGCTATCGCCCTTCGTCTCAGGAAGGCTCCCAACCTCGCTTGTGCTCTGGGTGGGGAGATCCAAGCCAAAGACCAAGGTCTTTGGGAATTCAGTCTTTCTGTGGACTTCAAAGAACTTGAGATATGCAGCTTAGTCCAGGCAGAAAGCATAACATACATGTGGAACAACATTATGTACTTAAAAATAGGAAATATTGAATGATTGTTAAGGAACACAGCATGATGGGGAAGCCTGATGCGAACTGTGAATGAATTTGGATTCCTGTTTTCAGGCTCTAAACGCAGTGCTCTAAATCCTAGTGGAAGGATCTACCTTTTCCCAGCAATTATAAAGACTTTAAGATTTAATTCTCTCAATCATGTCTATACCTGCAGTGAACAGATGGCAGGAACCGTTCCCTAAGGAACTGAGCAACAACTACAAATAGCCAGTGCTCATCCTCAGCTCTCAGTGCAGTAACAGTGACACCTCACATTTTGGGAGGAATCAGCATGAAGGCAAAATAAAACCCCTTAACCAGAAATGCCAAGCCCAAACATATTCAGGTGTTTTGAATAATATAAGTTTATGCAATTATGACTATTTCTCAGGCATGCCTGTGTTTGCCTCCAGATCCATTTTCTGGGATTGAGGACAGCAATAGAGCATCATCAAGTTCGTGGAAAACAGGAGATCACAGAAAAAATGTTGTTTTGTAGTTGTTCTCAGCCAGTTGTGCAAACCTAAGCAGTTCAGATAGTTTGGAAATATTTCCATTCTCTCTCATGCTCACGTGAACCAAACTAAGCGCTGGCTTTTCTGATGTCTACCCACATTCTCTAAATGAGTGTAGCACATTTCTTTATTTACTTGAAATTTGCCACCAGTTAATCTCTCCCTGTCTCTTTTTCAATTAAAAAACCCAAATCAAGTAATTAAGGAAACGCAAAACAACTTAAAGCAAAGCTTTTCAAAGTGTAAAGGAGATTTTGATACCCACGCTGTCCCGTAAGTCAGGATCTTTTCTTGGCCTGGGAATATAACTCCCCATTGTGCTTTTGGAAGGTGCACAACAAATGTGCAGATGATTACAGTGATGAGTCTATTAATTGATATCATCTGGATTTTATGATATTTAATCAATGTCTGAATTTTGACTTCAAAAGCAACTTTAATTGCCTCACTCCTTTCTGCTCAATGCTCCCAAACCTGTCGTCCTCAATACACAAATATAATTTGTGAGTGCGACAAGGCCATCAGTCTCATTACATTGTATCATGGAAATTAGAAATGAATCAATAAACAGAGAGGCAGACTCCTGATCAGCTCCGTCCATCCACACAATGTGGAATTCTTCACATTTTACCCCTAATCCCATGTCTGATCAAAATGAAATGTCTTCAGGGTCAGGAATGCCTCCGCTTCCTTTTGGTATTTAATCACATCTCAGAAGAGCTGGTATTTCATGTCTGTGTGTCTTATCTTCATCCTTTGTACACTTTGTGCTGTTTAATGCTGAAGAAATAATTCAGCAACATGTTTCATGTGATGGGGCAGATCCTCAATGGAGGAGAAATGCTGGCATGGCCCAAAGTAACAGATTAAATCGCCTTCTTGGCATATTCATCTTTACTGCATCTTCCAGCATAATTTCAACATGGAATTTTCCTGACATAAATCCCACAGGTTTCCCTCTTCCCCTCCACACCGCGCCGCGTAGCTCTGTGTTTTGGTAAATCTCATCTATTAATAGTTGCCCTCTGCAGCTATAAAAAAATACCTCAGTAGTCAAAAGCCAGCCCTTGCTAGGGAGCAGCTGTGGATGCCTGAACACACGCAGGACCCGGCATCACACAGCAAAGCCCTTTCTTGGCTCCATGTCAGAGCAAACCGATTAAATATGGCCATGGAAAGCTAATGGAAAAGGAGCCCCTTCCCTGCAAGAGGGAGAGAGAGGCTGGCTCCAGCACTAGGCTGGAGAACATCAGGGTATTTCCATTTTCTCACTGACATTTTCTTTTTTCCTTTTTTAACTCAGCAAACCCCCTCCCGTGTCTTCCTCGCTTCACCCTTCTGCCAAGTCCCAATAAAATCCTGCACTTAAAGAAATAGGACAAAGACGTCATCGCAGCGAGTAGCAAAGGTCGCAGGGTAAATTTTAAGGTCTAGTCTACCTTCTTTTTTGTTTGATTGATTTAACTGATTAAAGCATTTCTGCTCTTCCTGTGCTTTCAGCAGCATCCTGGGTAACTCAGGGGAAATTCAAACCAACCAGCTGTGATCTGTATTACAAAGTCGAGGCTGGAAATACAACACAAGGATGTTGATGGGGCCATACTGGAGAGGGTGAAAGGAGAGGAATCTTGTCTCCTGGTGAAGTGACAAAGTGGTTTTATGTGTTTGAATGAGAAATACTCAGCCTAGCAAAGGATACAGGGAATTGCTCCTCCTCTCTGGTGCTGCAGGGTACCAGTCCCAGCGTGGAGTGGCCAGTGGGTGACAAAGGACCTGACTCCCTTGGCAGGAATCGTCCCTGGATTTCAACTTGAATTTTCATTTGCATGAACTAAAGTTCTTGAAAATCCTCAAGAACTACTGAGTTTCAGGGTTATCCATGCAAAAAAAATGTACAATGCCACAGCCATCATGAGGATGAGTAGGGAATGAAGGGCAGGGGAGCCAGGCTGGGACTCTCCACACTCTTAGCACACCTGGCCTCAGGCCGAAAGAGCTCACAAGCCCAATGCCACATAACTTCAGCCCTTTTCCAATTTACCTGTAGCCATCTCGCTAAGATAAACTCTCCTTGAAAAGCTGATGGGAGTGATTTGAACAACCAAGAGATTCCTGAGCTGGGAAAACTGACTGCAACAGCTTCTCGCTGAAGTCCTCAATTTATTGACACAACAAGGTCATAGCACAAGAAGCAAATTTATTCAGTATTATCTACTGGCAGTGTAGCTCCAAAGATGCATTTTGAGGCGGCAGAAAGAATTTTATTCTCCAAAGCCTTGTAACTCAAGCCTGCTGAAGCTGCCCTCACACAAATCAGCGATGACACATCTTTTCAACATCTAGGGCCAAAATTATTTTTAAAAGCATTGCAGGTAATTGCCACTGCTCTCATTCCAAACCACTGCTGTTTCCACTCTTTTACCATCACTGATGTAACCCAACAAGTGTCAACAACAAACACGGGCTGCTTCTGCAATGACTGAATTAATGGAAATAGTGCAGTTCACAACAAGCAGCTCACCTCTATCAGTGGCCATGCCCAGATCTTTAACTGCAATTTACAGGAGATGTTCTATGTTTTCAAGTTTTCTTATATACTACTCAAACATCTGGGCACCTTCTAAAATAATTGGTCTGCAGGGTGTGGATTTTATTGATCCTTTTCACTGGGGTGGATTGGCCACAAGAGTCTTTAAAACAATGGTAGAAAAAAAATTGCTGAAGCTGGTTCTCCTGAAGAATTTCAGAAAGATCGAATTAGGCCAAACCCTCTAATTTTGGTTTCAGTGGGGTCCCTTTTTAGTAGGGGTCTTTCTGTCAGGGTCCCTCCTTTAAAAGAAAAAGGAAATTAAAAATGAAAAACAGCACTGGGGAAAAGTTAAGCGTGTACTTCAAACTCACACATGCCAGGAAATTTAGAGTTAAAGGTGAAACTCCACCCTAAAGAGTTCCATACTGGAGATATTTCAATGAACAAACGTAACGTGTTCTGAAATACAAAGACCCAGTAGGGTGCACTAGGTATGGAGTTTCAGCCTTCACTCCAAATTTCCTGGCTTTTTAGAGGTTTATTAGAGTTTCATACTCCAAGCATTTAAGTACTCCAAGAAGTTTCCTCAGTGCAGCTCACCCTGATCCTTTTGGAAGCTGAGAGCAAGCACTCTGATGGTGTAGCCACCCATCCATTATTAATGAACCTGAAAACAACTTCTTGCAAATTTATGGTAATTTGGAGTGCTGAAATTACATGCAAACTAGGTAGTTTCAGTTGAGTTACCCTGAGAAACTTCAAAATTGCAAATCTACTCTGAACCAAACAAAAGGACAGGATTTCATTGACCCCAGCAGAGCACGTGCTCCTAATCTTCCTCCACAGTATGTGGGTCCTGGAACTCTGCGCCAGCCAGGGCTGCGATGGAGCAATCACAGGATTGCTTCTGACAGCAGTGGTTTGTACTCCTGGTCTAAACACTCTGCTGTGTTGTGGCGTGGGGGTAGAGCCATCCTACTTCTCAATGAATCCAGCTCTAAGGGAGGAAACATGACTGTGGCTATCAGCATCACACTTTTTTACAGCACAGCTTTTACGAGCACGTTGCAAATATTGAAGTGGTTCCTGCATATCTCAGTAGCTCTGACAGGTCTGTTTGAGGCTCCGTGTCACTGCATCTCCTCAGAGCTCTCCACAAATTATGATCAGCATCTCTCTGTAGCCCCTCCATCGTTCTCAAATCACCCACAAACAAAGTTTTAGGAGTATATGATGATTCCAATGGGTGTCTTGACATACATCTGATGGAGAAGACATCACACCTAGTGTGACATTGGCCTCACCACGTGCTCTGCACAAGCGTGTCTTAGTGGTGGGCAGGTACAAAAGTGATGGGACAGCTCCACACTGTCCTGATGCTGGGGTGTTTGAGGGACAGTTCATTCACTTCAGTTAAGAGAAGACAAACCAAGACATCCACTCAGTTCCCCCAGCCGCCTGCAAGAACAACCCAAGCACTGTTTGCCCGAGTCCAGCAACACCCGAGAGAGAGGCGAAGTCAAATGCACCCTGTTCATGGGTGCTGTAAATGGAGCACGGTGGAGGTGGCTGCTCTGTATTTCCCCAAGGGGCAGCTCTTGCTTGCAAGAATTGGACCTAAACCCCTATCAGAAAAGAAGTCTGAGGGATAGAATGGGAGTTGCAAATGGAAGTGTTGCACCTGGTTGCCAGAGAACTATACTGTTCATCTTCTTCAGTGTGAAAGGTGCACCCTCCTGAATTTACACAGGAGGTTCAGCCACCGTTAATTAAAAATGCAAAGGTCACCCCACAACCACAGCTCCAGAGAGGTTGCACACAAATGGCTATGGGAGAAAACCAGGGGCATTAATGCAAGGCCCCACAGCACCTGAAAGAGGCCTGTTGGACATGATCAGACTGTGGCTCTGTGTGAGAGACGGTACAATTTTAATTGATCAGCAAAGGGAATGAACCAGCTTGTATACATGGCCACGTTGCAGAGTGTGGGACGGGATGAGCTCCACCTCCTTTGCTCAACCAGAGGCTGGTAAGGTGTTGTTGGAGAGCATCTGTGGGGCAGCTGGTCCTAGAGAATGTGGTGCTGCCCAGCAGCAAGGGGAAAATTCAGTCCCTGTCAAATCTGCAGACTCTGCGCTTGCAAATCTCCCACGTGAGCTTTCAGAGACAAATGGGTCTGCATCAGCACTGGGGGTATAATACTACTTTAATCTGTTGTCTCCCGCAAGGATTCTTAATGATCTCTGATAGTTTACTCCGTAGATTTTATAGGCCCCCTTCATCCCAAGCATCCTGCAGTTTGACCAGACAGTGATCCTTTTTCCTTAATGGATAACATCCATGAAATAAAACATGAGTTCTATGAGTCTTGAGGAAAAAATGTTTCTTGAAAAAAGCTGTTGGAAAAGTTGACTGTGGGTCAAGCTAAATCGAGCAAACTCCTACTGTTTCTAGGGTGTGCAATCGTATAGAAATAGTTTCTTTAGCACTGCAGTCCTGTCTGTATCAGAATTCAATACTAGACTTATAAATGTCAGTTGCTAGCATGGGAACAGATGCAACTCCTCCCAGCTGATTAACATCCCTGACATCTGGAACAGAGGACAGAATAAACAGAGAGAACAGAGGATTTCCTGTTGGGACTCAGCTTTTGGGTGACAACTACCAAGATACAGCAGCTCCGTCCTTGACAGCGTTACTCTTCGCCTTCTAAACAGCCCTGGAGCTGCTAATTAAAGAATTGGACATTTAACACTGAATCCCTAGACAAAACCTCAGGTATTTGCTATATGTCTGTCTGATACCTGTGTGAATGCAGGAATCCTTGATGTCAAGAGCTGCACAATGGTCTCTTCGAGGCAGGGGATTAAGTTCTCAAGCTCCCGGAACTGAAGAGCTTTGATGAATTTCTTCTGTTCTTTTTAGTGTTTAGGATTAAGTGGAAATTAGTCCTTTATCAAGGAGTGTTTCTTACAAGTCTAGCTCCTGGAAAAGGGCAGTCAGTGTGCCTCCCTCCTCCAGAGTAAACTGACCATATTTTTCAAGTATTCCTCATGAAGAGATTTCCAGCAGAAGAGAAGGAAAAGAGGGTGATCTGATATTCCGTGGAAGAGCCCTGAAGTGCAGCTCAGTCACCTGTCTGAGGCTGCCCTGGGCTATGCATTAGCCACCACCTCCTCCTTCTGATGCTACTGCTTTGGCCCACAAGCCTCAGCCCAGTGTGTTCATACACAGCTCTGTCACACCCACTGCTGCTCGAAACCACTATGGAAATTCCTACAAATGTGTCAGACATGTATTTTGAGTCTAATTTACATATGCCTGGAATGTGCCAGTGCCCTTAACCCTGAGCGAGCCGGTGAGAGCGGAACTGTGCAATACAAGTGCTGGAAAAGGACACACAAGAGGGTGGGATCAGCAGGGCACTGGGCTCCAGCTCTGAGAGGAGCTGGAACTGGATGATCTTGAAGGTTCCTTCCAACCCAAATCATTCCGTGGTTCTATGACTCCTTGGTTTGGTGCCAACCTGAGTATGCTGCAAACAGACCAGAGCTTGAACAGCTCACCCTGCCCCTTGTTGAGGCAGAACTGAAGGGCTGTGGGAGCCTCCAGGGCACACATGTGGATGTTGAGAAAGTCTGTCTCCAGGTCAGTTATTCTGGGGGGATTTCCAGCAAGTATTTGGTAGGCCATATGGATCAAGGGAGTTTGAAGAGACTCCAGTACTTTTACTGCTTCAGGAATTTCATCAGCGTTTTCCTAAGAAGGCACCAAGGGGAATGCTTCCTTATCTGTCCATGAAATCCTGTGGTGAAGCCTGATGTGCAAACCCAATATTACATAAAAGGAACGTCTCAGTTAACCATAGGATGGTGCAAGAACTCACCACATCAAATGGCATTTACCGAGCACGATTTCCTATGATCCCTTGCTGCTTCTTTCAAGCTCTTTGAAAAGCAGCCATGGTAGGTGTCATGAGTTCAAAGTCTTCCCTGTTTTGTAACCAGCAACATACCAAACAACACAAAGAATGAGTCTTTCTGGCAAGGGTGTTTATTCTTGCTCCTTCCCTTTGTATTGGGCCAGACTGTATGATCTTAGCATGTTCTAATTTCCTGGAATTGCAGAAAAGCAGAACAATATTTGTAAACCTTCTGCTGGGACAAAATTAGTTTTGTCCCACTCTCATGAAATTAATAAAAAGAAGTGAGGCAGATATTCTTGGATAAAGCCTGCTGTGTGGCTAATGATAACCAGTCCTTCGTTTTTTCCCTGCAGGCTATTAAAAAAGAGAAGAGATGATCTAGTTGGTACCACAATGTTTACGGCTTTTCTGCTGAGCAGCTCTGAGAGCAGAGTCCCCATTCTCAGCGCTGTCCCTCTGACAAACTTAAATGTACTTAAATATCCACCACCTCGCTATGGCACAGAACATCAGCTTTTTGGAGTTTAATATTTTTGGAGAGGTGCCACAAAGACAGGCAGGAAACAGAAAAGAAGCCAAGCAGCGGTGCTGCTGGGATCAGCTCTGAAGCCACCACAGTTGTACCACCACAGTGACTGAATGACACTATCAAAGTACCTGAGCCCTTTGTCCAAGGTGCCCGAAAGGGTCACAGGAAAATCGTAACACAGATCGGAGGTGTCTTGGAATTGTCCCAGTGGTATCACTTAGTCACAAAGTACCCGAAGAGGTTTTGTATCAAGGCTCAGAGCAGCTCTGTCCCAGGATGGAGCTTCATGGACTGGGACTCACAGTCAGAAGAAGGAAAGTGGCTGGGAACAGATACATCATCTTTTGGGGATAAAGAGGCACTCAGGAGGGTTCCTGTTTATTACAGCATTAATCAAGCATTAGCACTGTTCGGTTGGTTCCAGAGGACAGAAGTATTTCATGAATAAGCTCTGCTTGGTAAACAGCTGTCTGCAACTGCTGACACTGAGGGTGTGGAAGGAACAAAGCCCAGTACCAAGGAAGACTCCGAAAAGTTCTAAAAATAAAGTTCTAAAAATAAACTTTTTATTGGTACCATTTAATCTTTCTTTCTTCCCTCTCTTTCCTCACCAGATTGAAGGATCTTTTCCCTTTTTTTCTGCTTCTTTTGGACTGAACTTTGGCAGAAGGAATACCTGAAATGAGATGTGAGCTCTCCATGGCTGCAACGTCTTCACTGCTGTGGTGCAAGGCCTGCACTAGAGGGGACTGAGGACTCTTGGCCAATGGAAGCAGTGACAAGAGGGGCTGGGGATGCAAAATGGGCCCAGGTGGTGCCAACCAGATTTTGACTTAGTCACTAATTGACATGGAAATCTCTCTCAGGGAATGATGCTGACAGCAATACCAAAGTCAAACACAAGGTTTGAATCCTCACCCTTGTAATCAGTAAAGGCTTTGCTGCCAAAATCACTGCCCTAAACCTGTATTTGTTAACCTAAATACCTAAAGCAGTGTAAGTCAGGCTTACAAATTTCAGTGATAAGCCCACAGACCTAACTGCTCTATTTTGCCTTACTGAGTACAAACACCCATCACAGTGGTGAGTTTGAGCTCAGCCAAAGCACATCAGCCACCAAATAAAGGCTCCAGAGAGACGGAATTTCTCCTACTGCCCTCTGTGGTTTCATTGCCAGTGATCAATGCTGCATTACCATGTCTGTGCAAAGGTAAATAAATTGAATCTGTCTGTTACAGAAAAAAAAAATCTTTGGAGCATCTCTGGATTTTCTGAGGCTCGAGGCTGTGGAAGAGGATCTTCAGGCCTCCCTCACTATTTCAGGTCAAGAGGAATCTGTAGATGATCTGTGAGCTCAAGGCCATGAGATGTAAATCCTCCCAACAAGCTCAGCCAGGTGGTTGTCTCCAAAAGGAACATAAAACTGTGCATGAAAAGCAACTACACAATGCTAAGGTAACTTCAAATTTTGCAACTCAGTGTCTTGCTTGGGCTTGTGCAAGCACAGTCTGTGCAGCAAAAAGGCTTCATTTGAGACAGAAACATTTCTGTACCTCAGAATAACATTAAGACACGGCCTTAAATCTGCGAAATACAATTTACAAGGTTTTTCTTGTTTCATTTTATATGGGCATTATGCTGGTCACAGAACAAGTGATAAAAGGGTACTATCAGATTAAAAATAATGTATTTTTTTTCCTAAAAATTGTACTAGTTGCTATAACTAACACCTCGAGTTCTCAGAACTACAGTGTTAAAACAATCCAATTTGCATTATGCCTTTGATGATATTTGCTTAGTTGAGTTCCTCTTCACTTGAACAGTATTAAAAATTGGTATTTTTCCTTTCAATGTTTTCAAGCATTAATATTTAAAGTATTTCCTCATTTGAGCTTTGTTCATTGGTAACTGACTGAAGTCAAACTGAGCTAGAAGGATTTTTTAAACAACCTCACTGAAGTAAAAAAAAAATTGGCTTTCCTTTCCAACTTAATTATGTGTATTTAAAGCTCCAGTAGAGCTGATAATGTTGTTTAAAAACTTCTCTCTATTAAGGAAGCTATAAATATAGCCTGAATTGCTGCAATGGAAGGGACTCCTGAAGAACTCATACTTTCCTTCTTAACCTGAACTTCAGTGTTGGGTGTTCTGACCATTTAGAAATTTCCCCTCTATGGCTCCATGAATTCCTAAA
This sequence comes from Oreocharis arfaki, assembly GCA_013398015.1. Classification (NCBI taxonomy): domain Eukaryota; kingdom Metazoa; phylum Chordata; class Aves; order Passeriformes; family Paramythiidae; genus Oreocharis; species Oreocharis arfaki. The sequence continues at coordinate 499,277 of VZRR01004434.1, read as the reverse complement.
AAAGCTGTAACATGGAATACAGACAACAGAATTTCAGCTTTAACCTTCATCTTTTCTGTGCTTATATTTCCAACTCATTCACAAGAAACACTTTATTACTTAAACTGCGTTTAATTTCTCTGAATTTGGAGTATTGTAGGTACGCGGTACACACCTGATGCGAGTTATTCAAGAATGCCACTCCTCAAACTGCAGGCTAAACAAGCCTTAGCTGAGGAGCTGAGGATTTTATGAGCTCACATCCACCTACAGAACGTTGCCTTGCAATGAAGTGGCATTACCCGTGTTTTCATTTGTATGTAGAAAGAGGCACAGAAGAGTTTCATTACCCACCCAGTGTGTGCAACAGGAACCTGGTACCCACCTCCCTCCTCACAACCCCCAGACTCAGCTGCCCCTCCACAGCAGTGCCTACAGAGAGCTGTACACAGCAGTAAGAGCATGGAATTACCTGCCTACCTTCAAAGAAGTGCTACAGAATTAAAGTCTGCCTAAGAGTATTCATGTTCTGTTTAGTGCCTGAGGGCCTTTTCCCTCTCCAAATACACATGAGCTTTCTATGACATCCAATCCCCACTCCTCAGAGTCTGGAGTTAAAATAAACTGTGCACTGTTACAGTATGCTGCTCATAGCCAACAACTAATGGGTCTCTCAAAACTGGCTGCTTCAGTCTTTAGCACAGATTTTCTTTTGCCTGGCTGGAGAATACCAATCCAGGGGAAAGACACTGCTGAGACCATTACTGAGATTGCATTTGGAGAACTGCAATGTGAGCCAAATACTGAGAAAAAAACAAATTCATTAAATCCAAAGCCCGTAATAGCAACAACGAAAGGGTTCAACAGCCAGCAGGATGATCGATAGCTAGACAGATATTCATCAATATGATCATCAAAAGAAATTGCCTACCTGTAAGGAGAATATGGGTCAAAGCAGGTCTTGGTGACTTCTGTTATCTCTGGGTTGCAGCACTCCCCCCCATCGAAGTTGTACCTCTCGTAATTACAATCCATGTCACACACCCCGTTCTGCTTCTTCTTGTTGAAGAGCATGTGGCGGACGTGCCGGCAGTCCCCGCCGTCGTACCCCGTCAGGGTGTGGTTGCACTCAGGGTCACAGTTCTCGTCCCCAATCTTGCTGATGTCGCAGTTAGCCAGGATGAGCCGGTGGCGAAGGGAAGAGTTCTTCACGTCCAGCACCTCCAGCTCCCAGGTGATGTTGTAGCGGCTGAAAGCCTCGTTCAGGTGCTGGTGCTGGAACTCGATCTGCTGCTGGCTCACGGTGGGGTTCTGATGTTTGTCGTCGTACAGATTCACCACGCGGTAGCGCACGGTTTTGTTGCGGCGGAACCTGGGCAGTTTGTTGTAGCTGGCGATGACGTCCGTGTTGTCACACACTGTCTGTCCGCAGAGAGGAGGGTCCAGGCTGGTGTCCAGCAAATAGCCGTGGTGGTAGCTGAACTTGGTCTGAGGGCTGCTGCCATCCTTCATGGGAGACCAGGTGCTTTTCACATTCAGTAAACTGTCTTGAAGAACGAGCTGAGGTAGGGGCGTGTCTTGCCTGTGAATTGCCTGCTCCATGTCCAACAAGATCTCCTTTTGAGACCGGGCTGTCCTCCAGAGGCTGAAGTGCTCCACGTAACCCCGATAATTCTGGTTCAGGGCGTTTCCTCCCAGCATGAGCACCTTGCACTTCAAGGTCAGCAGACTGAAGATGCTGCCCACTTGCTCTCCGCTTGTGGCCACCTGGGCACCGTTCACGTAGAGTCTCATCAGGCGCCCGTCGTAGGTGGCAGCCAGGTGCACCCACTGGTTGGGGAGGTAGCTGCGGTGTGCTGCAATGGTGGTGACTTTGCGAGCACGGTCCGTCTTCAGCGAGAAGAAATAGCGGGGGTCTCTGTTCCCCTGGTCACTGACGGTGTTAATCCCCAGGACCCAGCCTCGGTCACGCGAGGTGTAAGAACATTTGTCATACAGTCCTATGTGCCCCCAAAAGAGAAATATGAATAAATAAGGATGACAGAATGAAGGCATTAGTCTTTAAATTGTGTAAATATATCTCTCCAAATGTATATACACACACTCACCTACATCTGCTAGACAGTTAGTGCACAAAGCAGACTTTAAATCATCTAGGGCACCATTGTGGGAGGTCATGTCAAGACTTCCTATTAAAGGTAAAGATTTGCCAGTGGCATGCACAAATGGGATTCTCCTTTCCTGACCAAAGCCCAGAACATTTTCTGCAAATTCCTATCAGCAAGATCTTGGACTGTGCATTTGGTTCTTCCCTTCCCTCAAGCCATTCCTCAGTGGTTGAAAACAAAAAGTCTTGAGAACCAATCCCTGTTGATGTCACTCATCCCTCATACCCCTGAACCCTGTATCTAATATGGTCCAGAAGGGAAATAAAGACAAAATCTAAATTCTGCACACTTTGAGAAACACTGAGCAGCTGCAGTCATTTTGATAAGTTCAAGCGCACAAATCCTACAGAGAGAGAATGGGGCACGTTGGGGCTGTCTTCAAAGTCATGCCCAATAAAAACCAGTAAGCACGTGGCATACACTGGTATTACACCACACTGGGAGAGGACAAGAAACACACACAGATGGACATCCACAGAAAATGCACCTTCCGAAAGATTCCTGCCCCCTCACAGGCACACTTTGAACAACTCACTGCACTGTGGGAGGATTTCTCTTCCCGCCAAAGTGTGGACCCATACTTGGAGCTCTCTCACCCAGCCCTCAGACAGCTCCAAGCAGTGGACAGAGCCCACTCCTCCCCAGTTTAGGACACAAGGCCTGGCGAGTTAAAGACAGACATTTCCATCCTTCAGTTCTCAAAGGCCAAGGGCTGCAGGGACACCCCTCAACCAAAAACAAAATCATTGGAGCTTTCAGCACCAAATGGCCTTTCTACTATCAGCACATAGAAAACAATCCTTCCCCAGAGCCTCCACTTCCAAAAGCCTAAAGGAAAATCATAAATCTCTGACAGTTCAGTCCTCGTGAAAAGACTAAATATCCCCTTACCTCACCCCTGCACCCTCACCCTCCCCTCACTACAACCAAAAAACATCTTCTGCTTCTGACTATGTTGCTCAAGAGCCATCTGTTAACAATCACTCATTAACAGTGCAGTCTTGTCTAGTATCAACAGAGCAAAGGTTACAGGAGCATTCACTGTATTTTTCCTCCCCTCTCCCAGCACCCACCTTCCCCTCTTCTCCTCACACCCTGCCCCTCTCCACCTCCTCCCCCTGTAAAAAAGCTCTTCTGATGGGAAAGTTAAAAACATTTAAACGGGCCTTTTTTCTGCACGCTGGTATTTTGCTAGGGACTCTGAGCTCCCCCTTTTCCTGTTTCCTTTGGAAGAGAGATCCCAGGGTTCGGAAGGTAATGTGTTTATCCATCTGTAGGGCGCACTCAGTTCAAAACCTTTTCAAGACCAGCTTCTGGTTTATACTGCTACTTCTGATCATGAGAAAGGAGAGGAGGAGAACCAGGCAAGGAAAAAACAAATGTGCTAAAAAAAAAAAAAAGACATTTGCTGGGATGGATATTTACCCGAGGAACTTGTGATATGAGAGCCAAAGCTACCAATAACCTTCTGGAGTCTGTTTTTGAAGCGTTTTTAAGTTTTTCTTTATGGAATAAATACTTTTACAAAGCATTCATTTTCAGATGGATGAGAGCCCATAAAAGTCTGTGTTTTTATGAATCTCAAATGAAGGTATTGTCCAACGATAGTGGGTGGATAATACTGCAATGAATAAGAAGACAGCTGGCGAGACAAGTCCCTCTCCCAAATAAATCATAAAAATCTCAGCTCATTGTAATAAGACCATTAGAGTTGATCAGGCATTTTGTAAGAGAGTTTTTTCCTGCCAAGAAATGCCAACATGGTGAGAGGAGAAAAAGTGATGCAGAAATGGGCTTGCCCCAACAAATCCCTCTGAGAATCTGCATGTCTTCAACATGGCCAGGGGAACCCCAGGGACTCCCTGGGCTGTTTTGACTGAGGCACAGAAGGACAACTCATCCCTGCCACAGTCCCCAACATCTCTGGTCTCCTTTGCCACCTGGTGACCAAATCCTCCAGGTCTGAGGATCACAAAGCAGCTGCACACACAGAAGCTGCTCCACCTCTTCCTTCAGGCATCCAAGATCCCCACGGTTGGATGGACAGCTGGAAGTCCTGGAACAGGTCTCCAGTTCCAGGAAAGTCCACCATACAGTCTTTAAGGGTCAAGAATTTTTGCCCTTTACACTGACCGGGGCTAGAAATATTCCCCCAAAGAGCTAATAAATTATTGTGGGAGGGAAATCCAGTTTCCCAGCCAGCATTTAAAGAACATCTTCCTGTCTCTGAAGTGCTGCATGATGCTGGTGATTGACCTCAGCTGAGCATGAGGAGCTGCTGGAGGAATACTAGAGAATAGTAGCAATCCTCCCTTGCCTTTGAGCCTTTAAACCCTGATGTGATGCAATGTGTCTTGAGTTGGGCTCAAACAGCTGCCATCAATTCGAGATTTATAGGGAGCCAAAGGAGGGCAGAAAAAGAAGAAATCCAGTGACAATAGGGACACCACTGAACACACCAGTGTGAAAGCTGCTCAACTAAAACACTCCACTATTCCAGTTCCTTGCATTTTCTAGTTTAGGGCAAAGGTCATTACTGAATCCTTATGCCACGTACAGTATTCTTTTCTCAAACTTTTACTATTGCAGACATCCAACTCTTGATGAAAAGGTGGATTGAGCACGAGCCTTTCAGCAGCAAGAGTTGTTTTATTCTTAAGAGAAAGGAAAAACTGTAAAAAAAGGGACAAGAAACCCACACTCCCTTGTGCTGGGATAAGAAACCCAACTTGCAAGTTGTACCAGTTCTTTATGACCCTCTTTTGCTTGAATGCTTCACCTATTTTCCCAATCCTTCGCTTTACTTTTGGCTTTGGACTGAGGATCCTCCGGCTAAGGGAGTGTCACTTTTCCGTTTTGTCCCCAGCACAATGAAACTAATTTCAGCTGGGACACTGGATGTCATAATAAAAGAATTTATTACTTCTTCTATGACAACTAATAAGGGCAAAGCCATTGGAAGAGGGACATGTGAAATAATTGCCAGAACTTCTGAAAACTGAATAATTTGATGTTTTCACAATTTATTTCAATTTAGTAAAAGGTTCCATAGCCATGAGTTATTTCTCAGACATAATTAAGAACATTTTAAACAAGAAGAGGCCTCTTTTACCCCAAACAAGGCTGGTTTTGAGCAAAATCACCCCACATAACGGTTGACACTCCAAATTTCAAGTCAGCTGTGACCACAACGAACATTTACATGAAAAATATACAGAGTTTAGATTCTCATTTACACTGAGAATTCTTTACAATAATGTGGTAAAGGACATTTTTAGCTACTTAATATCTCTTTACCAACCAAAGAGGCCTCATGGTAAATGAGACTCAAGCCAATGACTGAAAAACCACAATTTGGCCAATGTGCCTGAAGTTTCTGAGCCAAGAAATGGTGTGAAATAAAACTGATGTTTGTTTTCCCCACAGCAATTAGATCAAAAAAATATGTACAAGTTTCATACAGCAGCAAACAGTTTTCTTCACTTCTGCTTGCCCTGAGTTTCTAGAAAGGGATGGAGCTCCAGCTGAGGAGAACACTGACAGCACTACAGCACTTCTTACTCCTTAGTCTGAATGATTTTTTGCTTGTAAAGCTCTTGTTCCTGTAGCCCAAGGGATTGAAATGGAATTTTATACTTAATATTTAAAAAAAAAAAAAAAAAAGAAGAGGTGCTAATTCAGCTTTCCAGCAAGAGGCACTGGTAGCTTCCCCTCCCCACAAAGGAGTGAGTCACTTCTCAGGGGACTCTGGAGAAGTGCATGAACAGAGGAAGATGCCACATTCCTTTATGCTTGGCCAGAAACAGACTTCAATGGCCCACGAGGCTTCTTCCAGTCCCATGATGTTTGTCCCTTATAGGAAAAGTAAATTCCTAGGCGTCAAAAGAGTGGGGAAAGCTGGAAAATTCAACTGCAGTGGCCCAAAGCCAAAAGCCAAACATGGAAAATGAGAATTACAATATTACAGTCTCCCTCTTTTCTTTTACAAGTGAAATCTCTGTTCTCTGGTTACTGACCCGCAACAGCTCAACCATCACTGTCCATCTGAGCTCTTCCAGGACCCCCTAACCAACGCGTTTGTGACCCACTTTGTTTTCAGGACTTTTCTGGGGACTGAAATAGAGCCACATCCTCACGTGGGCCCTGAATGCTGGGCAGGGTTTGGCAGCATGAGCACAGTATGGAACATCAGCTGCTGAACTTGTGGGAGACAGTCCTCGGTGAGGACAGGAGGCATTGCTGTCACTGGGATGGGAGCAGAGGAACAGCAACTCACAGCTGGAGGCTGCTGGAGCCAGAAGAAGCCCTCCACGGGCAGAGTTTGACAGAAGGGAGGCTGGAGTAGCCTATGCAAGCTGCTGTAACCCACTGCAGTGTTATAAATAACGCACTCCAGGGCCTCCCTCCCTCACTTCAGTGCCATTTCCTATGTCTGGATAGCAGCAATCTTTGCAGCAACCAACTCAGCCACAGAACGAGCTAAGAATTTCATTCTTCGTGCAGGAAAAGTTTCCCCGCTTTGCTGAGCAATGGGAAGGGGGGGGAGGGAGAGGGGGGAGGACAAAAGTAAAACTAAAAAAAACCCCCTTGTTATGGTTTCATTTCCAGGAGGGTGAGGTGGGGGAAGGGGAAGAGGGAGGTCAGTTTGACTTTGAACACATCAGGTGCTGGGGAGCCGTCAGAGCCGCACGAGGCGGAACGGAAAACAGTGCCCTGAGCTTCTGAAAGTTGGCCGTGCCTGTTCTGCTGGGAGACTCCAACCATAGGTGACAGGACTCAGTTATGAAAGGGGAATTTAGGTCAACAATCAAAGCTGCAGTCAGGGGGCCCAAGAACAGGGAGCTAAAGGTTGGGGCTGTTTTTTTCTTTAGCATGCTTTAATCGTTTAGTATCAAAGCGCAGAAGAACGCTTGAAAGAGCAAATATTCTACAGGAACCTATAGAAAGCTTTTATCTGTCCAGAGGAAAATAATTAAAACCGACAGATTTGGGTTAAGTATCCCCATGTTCCATGCAATTGGATAAGTCAGTGAAGATCCACTGGAGCAGTTCTTGAGTTCTGCACTGGATATTTCATGGTATGACGTTGAACCCAATATAGTTTTACAAAGGGGAAAAATAATCTCTCCTTTCCTTTGCTGTGCTTCTCCCAGCCCCCACTTCCTTCCACAATAGTTAAATAATTCAAAGTCCAGAGTACTTAAGGCAACATCTCTGTCTATACCATTTCCAACATAGCTAAGAGGCCTCCTGAGGTCACCCCTTGAGAGAAGGAGCGGTTCAAGAAAACCACCTGAGGCTTGCTCAGGTGGCAATGTACTACTTAAAGAGCAAAAAGGAGATGTTTGCTGCTGCTATCAGTCTAGCTGAATTCACACCAGATATTATCATTTACAAGCTACGCCAGAGGATTCATATCTGAGACAGAAGGACAGAGTTCTTTTTGTTCTGCCATGAAAGACAAGAACTCCATCGTGTAGAAATACAGAGTCTAATACAGCCATGCCTAATTAACATTGAGAATTTAGCCCAAGGCTCTTTAATATCAAAATCTTTCTATCAGTGTAATTTAGCATCAAATTAAGCGTATATTCTGTACTGTTTCTCAAATTCCCAGTCACTCATTTGCTCAATGAGATGCCTTGAAGTCTGAAAACAGGGAGGTGAGAACGACTACGACAGCAAGACATGAATTTATAGCGGCTGGTTAGTTATGAACATTACATAAATCCTTCCCTTTTGATAACAACATCATGTGGGCTGCAAGAGAGCAGCCACTGGCATGGACAATCATATTAGTGACACTCCACTGAGCCTATTGTGGGAATACACCCGCTAACAGTATAGAAGAGCTTACTGCAAATACATCTGGTAGGCTGGGCTTAGTGAGAAATTACAGCTTGTGAGCATTTTGAGGTGTCAGTGAACACACAGCACTGTAACCACAGGGCAGAGGAGGAGCTGAGTCCTTGCAGGGTTATAACAGGCCCAGCCCTGGGCTGGGTATGGCTTTTCCAAGGGCTCCTTCTCTACAGCCTCGGTGTAAACAAGGGGTACTGGGAAGGTTTGCTCCTTATCTAGATCTCCTTAAGCATTTCACAATAAAGCTGCAGGACCAGTGGAGACTGGTGCTTGGTGAATAAACTGTTTATGATCTAATAACCAGCTTTAGGCGGCCTTTTAGATGGACAGAAAAATGCACATCCTTCGCAAGGGTCAAACTTCAGTCCCCGCTATGAAGTCTGGGATCACGGGAACGGTCCAGACAAGGGTAAGGATATTGTAATATCTGCAAAACTATTTATTTCTCCTGCCTTGTTCTTAGAAACAACTGAATATTTTTGGATGAAGCTTGGAAAACCAGTGTGTGTCCATGTTATTAGAGATGATTTTAACACACACAGGCATAGGAACAGTGAAGATAGTAGGGACAGGCTTCTCTTGGATCCTGCTTAAAGTCAAACTCTGATGTTCCATCAGGGAATCACTGCTGTATGTCACAAACACGGGAGGCTTTGCATCCAACTTCATTCAGACAAGAATTCAGGTTTTTGGCTGCCAGTTTTAGACACTCTAGAGTAGCCCACTTATTAACAAGTTGAGTTTAGTATTTATGAAAACCCAGATACCCTTCAAACATCAGGAGCGGAAAGCCCTCTGTAAGTTTGTTGGTTTGGCTGAAAGGGATCTTCACACACCTCTGAACTCCCGAGCTTATCTGTGCTCTCTGCCCAGCAGAACCAGATTACAAATTAACCTTCCCATTGTACCCGAGGCAGCTGATTCACCTCCAGAGAAACCCAGCATTAACACCATCCCCACTTGAAGGGCAGGTGTTGCAAAACATGGATACACACCAGGAGGAATGCATGGAAACCATCCATCCTTCACAGACTCATGCACAGCACACACTAATCTGAGAAAAGGGCATTTAGATAAAGGCACAGTGGCAGAAGGGTCACTCGAATCACATAGATGAAGGTACCCAGCAACGTCTGGTGGCACACAGATCACCTCTGCTTCCACATCTCTTCTTCCTCCCTGCACTCTTTGCCAAACACTGATTAGCTATCAAAGCTCTACAGAGAAATTTACTCTTGCTCACACTAACAGAGAGTGGCTTTCCTCTCCTTTGTAAGATTTAATGCTTGAGAGCAACCTCAGAGTATCTTCTGTGGAAAGAACAGACATGTGAGTACCATAACTTCCAGGCAATCTAAATGATAAAGTGATATTTCTGGGCCCCTTTTAGAAAACAGCAGAGAGAATTGATCATAAACTGGGTCAAGATAGGTCAGCATACCTCAGAGCAGATCAGATGGCCAGAGCATCCCAGGAGGAAATATTCTCCTGGAAGGATTATTAGGGGCACATCTGTGCCATCAGATGACCGTGCACAATACCCATCAGCTCATGGGGAGTTCAATATGGCATTTCCTTTCAAAATGTGCTTTGTGTCTGACAAGCAGTGCAAGTCAATCAGCTGCGGCAGCACCCGAGCCCGGAGTGGGGCTGGAAAAATGCCTGACACGCTGCCCTGGACGGCCACAAACACAGGGCTGGGAGAAGTGGAGCTCTGTACACGAGATGGCTTGTGGTGCTGATCAAAACACACAGCCAGGATTAAAGGGGGGACAACAACACAGCTTGTTTTGCTTTTTAGAATTCCCTTGTCTCTGACCTTTACAGCAGCTTTAGGGCAGTGCTGGAACCAGCTGAGCAGTTACTACTCCCAGCTGCAGCCAGGAGAGCTTTTACACCATTGCACAATGCATGTGTGTTTGCAGGGGGGAGGTTAGGGCTGGAGAACAAAGGAGGAAATCTAGTGGCACCTAAATCAAACATTATGATCAATGAGGGAGTGGGAAGAGAACCTGGGGAGCAGGAACAACCTTACAACCTTTCCAGGATCAGACAGATGGCCAACATCCACATTATTACAGAAACAAAACAAAAACAAAAAATTCCATGAATGCAAACTAGGGCACCCTGCGAGGAGACTGTAAAAATCACATCATGATAGCTTAGACTTGTCTTTGTAATTGAGGGGCATTTCCACATGAAACAGTTCTAGTTATTTAATTGGATTTTGAGAACATTCTTGGGCAGACACTTTGTGAGTGCAAACCCGAGTAGTTCCAGTGCATTTACACTGATTTATACCCTGCAAGGGCTCTGCCTCGTGAAAATTAAATATCTTATTGTAAAAATATCTTAGATCTTATCCAGACTCAAATATCTTATTGCATCTGGCTTTCCCATATGACTGCATCTTTCCTGTACTAATAGAAACAACTGAGGCATTTATCAGCCTTCAAAGAACTGACTCCAAAACAATCCACAGAGGAGGAGGCTGCAATAGCACTGGGGAGAAGGGAGCTGCTCGTGCCTGTTTTCTGCTGTCGCTTATGAAAGGGATCTGGGCCTTTGCTAATCCTGACTATTTCATGCCTCAAATTCTCTGCTCCGTACTTGCACACAAGTTCCAAACCCATACATAAACCACAGAGATATTTCTGCTTTCTAGGAAACGTCCTGCTGAAAAAAACCTGCCTCTCTAACATGATATAACTATTATAGTATGCATTCCAGATAGGCTGGAGTCACCACATACTAACCTAAGTATATAATTTTAGAGCTTTATTATTCTGCTCGGTTTGAATCCAATTTCATTTGTTTTGGTATGATTTTCCTCCTGGAAATACCTGAGCCTGTGTTTCTGCTCTACAAATACCAGTGATCACTTGATCTGTGAGCACAAATAAATAGACATCTGAAAGAAAATTCTCACACAGATACTCATGATGTCTTAGAAGTGCATGGGAACAAATTCACACCTATTAAACTGAAGACTGTAGCTGTGAAAATTCAGCCTTTAGTTCTTAAAGGACAAGATGGGACAGCGATGGGCAAACCTCCAAAAGGTCATAATTCTGCTTCGCTTTCCATAAGTGTTGCCAAAGCCAAATCCTTCTCGAAGGTAATTGACCTTCTCAAGTCTGCAGAACTGGGAGAAAAATGTAAAAGAAACAAGCTACCTTGGAAGATTTTTGGCAATTCTTGTATTTAGCTGAGCAGCAGGAAATATCGTATGTCCAACCTTTCTTATGTTATTTCAGCCCTTCTACTTCTGGTTAAATTTGGAAGCAGAGCAATGAAGACTAACAAAATACCATGTACAGGCACGATTTTCTCTGTGCAGGGGCCTACATATACATGTGCACATGGCTTGGAGAGAGCAGACTGGGGCATTTGGAGCACTTGGCTTAAATTTGAGTTTTCAGGAACAGTCTCCAGCTGGGGATGGATCAAATGAAACTAAATCCTGCCTCAGAACACTAATTACCTTCGACAGGGTTTTGATCAATGTTTTCTGTTTGCAACTCAGCTAAAGTCACAGGAATAGGTAATTCCAGCATCCTTCATGCCCTTCTGGACTGCTCTTCTGCCCTGAGACTGAGGCAGACCACCCAGCAAGGGGATGGCAAGCTAAAGTCACCCCCGGCTTATTCTCTGCTGTCTCATCCACTTTGTTTTTAAGGGCTGTCTGCTGTGTTGGCTTCACAGTCTTGGCATTGTCAATGGTCCAGGTTCCAGAGGGAAACCTTGGTTTTGCTCCCCAAAGTCTGTATTCTGGAGGTAAATTCTTGGCATCTTTGAGGTCAACAGTAAAGCTCTTACTACCTTCAAAGAGAAAAGATTTCAGTCTTGTTTTTCAGGTGGATTTCCCACAGTGCCGCTGGACTGTTTCAAAGGGGAGAAGTCAAGTCATTGCTCGGCACATCATTCTGGAAAAAGGTGACAATATCTAAACAGGATTAAAAATACCATCTGAAACAGAGCCTTACAATTCAACTACAGTGATGGTGAAGAAACCCTACAACGAGCTGGAATTATTGTGGTGATCAGAAATATCCTACCAGCATCAAGGAGAGCCCATAGAAATCAAAAAGAGAGAAATTAAAATATTTGAAATTGGCATCTTAGTGCTGCTTGTGCTTTACTGTTGGCTTCAAACATTTTTCCAGTAATACCTGAAAAAGCCAGAATACTCTGACATTAGAACTTCTTAGACACAATATGAGTGACCACTGAATTAATTCATCTTTAAAGACCTTGTAGTTTGGAAAAACAATTAGTTCGACATTGAAAGCTATGGTGACAGATATTCCACCATTCTACTCAGAAAGGTTTTTCAATTACTGACTACTCACAGGGCTAAAACACTGCTAAAATACTCTGTTCTAAAGTTGCTTAGTCTCTGCTGGATCAATTGCATTTACTCATATCCTCTATTATTATCAGTTTAGTATCAGTTTGATATCCCCAAAACACACATTTAAAGATCATGGTGATCAAGTCACCTCCTAATCTTCTTGAGTCCAACACTTCAAGACTTGTTACAAACCATATAATTATTGTCACTGCTAATTGTTTTCTCCCTAAATCCTCTTCCATGCAATATCCTTCTTAAACTGCGGGCACCAGAATGGGACAAAGTGCTTTGGCAGCAGCTACTCCAGTGTCATTACAGGGGAAACACAACCTCCCCAGTCCTGTTCAATATCTCCTTGTTTACCCAGCCAACGATGACTCCAGACCTTTGGCCACAGCCTCGCATTGGCAGCTCACATTTACATGCTTTATCTATTCCAACAGGCAGTTGCTGCTCCACATTCAGCTTCCAGGTGAAAGATCCTTTCCCCGCATCCATCCTTTGTGTGTGACCTGCCGCCCCCCTCCCTATATGAATGACTTCACATTTGGCTTTACTCTAATGCATAGTTTGCATGTTCTCAGCTTTTGAAAACACCCAACTGAGAGTCCTGTTCTGGTCATTGTTTACCACTCCCTGCACTCTGCAACATCTGCAAATTTTATCAGCACTGATTTTGTTTTCTTCCAGGTTGTTGACAGAAAATATTAACCAGTAAAGAGCCAAGATTGCATTGTGCTGAATAGGAGGGAATGTGGCCAGAGTCACACTGTTCAGGCAACGGCTCTGTTTTTCAGTGGGGGAAAATAAATACCTGTGATACTCATGAATACGAGCTTACACAAGTCAAGAGAAAAAAAGATGGGACAAATAGATAAGTAGGAGATTGGCAAGATGTGCCCCTGTGTTTCTGTCTCTTTGGCATTCCACAACCTCAGTCTTCCCTTTACAGCAGCACAGGAACCCAGCACGACCCTGGCCAACCGGGCTTCTTGGCTGAGCATTCCAACCTGCTGGTGCAAAGGAGTGGCATTTGTCATTTACAGCTTCACTCATGAAGCACTGCACTAATGACATTTCCTCACCCTTACAAAGAGCATCTCTCCACAGGCTGCTCAGAGCCATTATCCCACCGTCAGACATGGAAAGGACAGAGCTAAAGGCACCTCGCAGCAATTGCAGAGCAGCAAATAAAACCCCAAAGCAACCTGTGCACTTCCACTCTGCCACAGAACCAGCAGCTGGAATTAGCAGGAGAGGGAGTCTGCTTCTCTCACACAGGAGTTGCATCACTGCTAAAACAAACACCCTTTCTTTCTCCCCAAGCATCTAATTTATCGCTGAAGGAAATCTCTGTTCTCTTTCCGAAAGCACCAGCCAAAAAGAAACCTCTACCCTTTGCAACAGCCTCTGTTTTCTCCTCTGCCAACTGTTCTCTGTCTCTCCTTTCCTTATAGAACATCCTGTTGCAATGCCCTTCTAGAATAATGCTCACATAAACCCGTGTGCCTGTTCCAGCTTGTCCTGTCACCAGTGTGTGACAAGTGTCAGAGAAAGCCATAAAAGCCAGGCTGTTGGCTCGACAGGGCAAAGGACACCATGTGTTGAACACATTGACAGTTCTCAATAAATAACAGCCCTGCTGAACAGCTGGTTGGATTGCTCGGGTTTGGAAGAATGTTGGCCACATTGCCTACTTACGTGTGTCCTCCTCAGTGATGCGCAGAAGATCCCGCGCGTGGGGAGCGGAAATACATCACTTCCAGAATATACCAAAGAAGAATGAAAAAAGAAAGTATCTGAACACAAGTTAAAATCTTGACTCAAGGTTTATGGCCAATTTTGGACATGCAGAAGGGCAATAAAGTGTTGGTTTGTTGATATAGGTGCAAAAGATGTTCCTCCTGAGGGAGGGGAGAGATGGGCGGTGGTAGGAAGAACTGTCCTAATCTCATTTCCCTCTCCCTCATGGAATACATAACTCCCATTTCTTTCAGTCTGAGCCCTCTTTAGTCTGAGAGCACAGAAACTGTTCATGGAACAGTTTGGCCTTCACAGTGTGAGGCAAAACACAAGGTTTTGGCAAAAAGGCTTTTGCTTCTCTGCCTCTACCATCAATGTTTGAAGCTCAGAGAAGAGTTTGGACCAACATCCAGCCTCCTCCTGCTGCAAGGTCTCTTCCTCCAGGAGTGCAAGTGCTCCCAGCCCACCTTTGCTGCCAAATCCCAGCCCTGCAGAAACCTCTGGAGAAGAAACACAGCCCCCTTGCTGTCTCATTTTGTCTCTGTGAGACGCAGCTGCTGTTGCTTCCCTCTCTGGCCTGTTCCATGGAGCCTGCAGGTGTTTGCAGATGGCCATTTCCCAGTAAAACTGGTGGTATGCTGATGTTTAAAACAAAATAAAATAAACCCCCGGTGCTACAGCGTCCAGTTGAAGACCACTGCCGTTTGAGCATTGCCTCTGCTGAGACACAGAATGTAAACAGTCTGTTCGATTAAACCATCCCTAGCAAGAGGACTGCGGGGAATTCCAGCCTTTCCCAGCAGAAGATCCTCTGCACTTCAGTAATTCAGAATTCCTCAAAGGGTAAGAATGAATTGCTCAACTTTCCCACTAGGAGAAACTGTTGATAGTTACACTGGAATTCTTGGAGGAAGCTCACCAGTATAAACCAGGTCCATTTCCACCACCGCCCCACCCTGCTCCTTTATTTAACCTGCTCGCAGGCAAAGGGGTTGTGCAACAACTGATAAACTCCATCCATGCTGCAAAGCAAAATGCTCATTTCTGATTATCTTCCCCCCACTGGGATGGGAGGTGGAGAGACCACACTGGAACAGCCTTAGAGATAAGACTTGACAGAAGATATTTGTTCAGCAAGAGAAACTGCTCTTTCAACAAAAAGCAATAGATAAGACTATTTTAAACCATGCCATTTTAAGGTATGGAGATTCTGCCAGCATTGGTGACCTTTTGTGGTACACTTCTGAAACTTCAAGGCTCTTAGAACTGAAAGTGGGACCACATCTTCCACATGTATTATATCTGTAAAAGCTCCCTTAGCCCCAGTTTCCAAATACACTCCTTGTGGAAGAGAGGGAGCCTGGAACAGTGACATAAGCACTGCTCTGACATGACACCTCTGCCCAAGTGAGGAACCACAGCCCTGACCAGGCTGCTTCCCTTACTGCCAGAGCCTTCCTTTGTCTGATGATCTTCCTGTGCATTGTGAGTGGTCAGAAAGGCTTATTAGAGAATCCAATTTTCTCCTGAAAGGAAACAAACACCTAATCCACTCACCTTGTACCCGAGACCAAGGTGCAGCGCTAAAGACACAACCCAGGAGCAGCCTCAAGAAAACGGACTATTTGTTCGGTTGCCCATGGCCTGTAAGAGGTTTGTGGGACCTCTGGAACGAGTCAAAAAACATTCTTTGTTTTCCAGCTGCCAGCACCATGACCGTGCTTTGCTCACGCCCGCGGTGACCACAGCCCCGTGTTACCCACTCCCCTGGGTCCTGCTCACTCCTACCTCCTCAAGGGGTGGTTCTGTGAGAACGATGTGCAACACCAGATGTATCACCAGCCCTGTGCTCAGACTATAGTGGACAATTATCCTTTGGGCTATTTTAGTCCTTTTACAGCCTTTGCGCAACTCAAGAGCAACAGTTTTGCCAGGAGCCAGAATCTAGATTTTGATGTTAAAAAAACAACAACAACAAAACAGACAAAATCAGTGGGTTTACTGAGAAGAAAATCTACAGGGTTACTGAAGTCAACCTCCTTGCTTGGGGTTCCCAAATACTGTCCATGCCGATTTCAAAGCAAATCAAGACCACAGTTTTTCCCCACTTCTTTTATATTTTCCACGGTGATGGGAAAAGATGAGGAAGACACAGAGTTAGACAGATAGGCAAACATCTCATCAAAGAAACTCCTACAAGCAGATGCAGGGTAGGAAACATCCAGCAACCCTGCTGGCTCCAACCCGCAGCCCAGGCCTGGGTGCGTGGTTGATTTTCATTAACTAACTTTTCTTCCAGTGAACTTCCTCTGAGGGTGTTTGTTTATAAACAGAGGAGGGAATATTATTGCTGGAGATGGGGCAGTACGGGCGGGGGTGAAGGAGTTTAGGCCACAAGCCTGGAGAGCAGAGTTCAGGAGCGTTTGTTGCCGGAAACACAAAGGGCTCACTGTAACATGGGTACGTGGCCCAGTTCCACAGTCTGGAGGGATTACGATATAGGTATATGCAGAAAATACTTCAAAAAGCAACAACAACCCCACGTTGTACAAATGTTTCCCACTGCATCACCATAACCATTACACACCCAAATAAAACCACCGACAGCGGTGACGGTGGTTGGAGGTTGTTCTCCACAACATACACCTCTCAGCTTGGTCACTTTCCCCATTGCATGCCTTCTGTCTCTGCCCCAAATTCTACACATTCACAGGTCTGGAGCAGCCCCCCCTGATTTCCTCTCCAAAGCAGTTACTCTAGGTTTACATTGGTGTGTTCAACAGCAGAATCTGGCTTGTATTGCTCGCCCTTCCCTCTGCCAAGTATGCTTCAAAACCGTGTGTGTAACGCATTTAGTTAACATTTGCTTTTTCTCCCAGTACTCCTTTTCTCCCTGAACATCTCCATTCACGAGCTACAGCACAGGAGGCTTCCAATTCTCGTCTAGTTTACGCAGAAAATAATTCTCATTAAATTATCACTGGTGAAAGGTGCTGTTTTGACCTCCGAGAGGCTGCTCTGTTTATCCACATGACAGATGACATGTAAGACAGTAGTAATGCAAGCTCCAGATTTCAACTTTAGCACCTCAGACTCTACAAGTACAGATGCTGCTGCATTCATAACAAAATCCCGTGGATTGCAGGACATACATCCTCCCTGTGATGCTCCTGACAGAAACACAGGTTGTTTAGCCACGAGGGTGTGCACTAGGTGGTGATCCCTCCCCAAAAATCCTCTGGGGGGGCCCTTCTGCAACCTCTTGCCTGGTCTGGGTTTAACTACGGGGTAAACAAGTTGTTTTTGTCCTTAATTTAATAACCTGAGACATCCAGAGACAGATTTTCAGCATTTCCCAGGAAGATAAGCAGTTACAACTTCCATGTCTTACAAGCAGTTTCAGCAAGTCAATACAATAATCAATGTGCAGACGGATAAAAAATATCAAAATATTCCAATTTAAATAGGAGTACTCTGAACTAAGGGGCTTTGCTGACATTTGCTTTTCTCTCCCATTGTGGGCTGCACACACTGTTCCATCTGAAAAATACAATAATTTGTGTGGATTCAACCATCAGCAGCATGTCTGGCTCAGAGATATGAATTCCAGACCATCTGATTTTCTCCATCTGCCATCTCCAAGGAGCTCGTGTCACAAATGCCAAGTGCATTCCCCCAGCCCTGGTGTTGTCACCAGCAAGATGCCACCGGGCAGGTGACAGACTCCATCACCACCACTGGCTCAGTACTGCCCTATCCACGGAGGAACCATCAACAGCTACAAGGAAACATCCTACAGGAATTAGGGCATGGGACTTCACATGGAGAACAATGTCAGCTGAGGAATAACCATCATCATCAAAACAACAATACTAAAAAATAATCACAAAAACAATAATAAAAAGTAGCACAAGGGCTGGTGGTGGGCTTGATTGCTGACTGTCACCAGCACATTGCCACATCCAGGACAAACCAGAGCATCCCTCCATTCCTCAGTTTCCCTGATTTTAAGGGATGTGCTCTCTCACACCTGAGATTTATCACCAGCAGCAGCAGGAAGTTCTGTGGCAAGATCGGGACTATAAAATCATAATCTTGCTGCAATGATAAAGGAAAATAACAGCACTAGGATACATTAGTACAGGAGAAAAAAACTCCATTCAAAACTAAGTAACACTGCTAATAGCAAAGGCCTTTCCTTTCCATTTCTTTCCCTGTCTTAAATAAAACAAACAAAATAATGATGATAAAATCTGTTTCCTCAATCCAGTGGATGATCTTTGTGGATATGTTTCCAACACTAACAGCAGAGAACAGACAAGGAAGAAAACGAAGGAGGAAAGGAGCCTGCAGCTGATGCTCGGTGTCAGGAACAGGGCTGCTCTTCTCCCAGTTCCATGACGACACAAGACTCCTGGGAATCAGATGAGGGAGGGGAAGATGGGTCAGAAGAGAGAAATCCATATGGGAAAGTGATTTAAAGCAAACAGAGAGACAATAAATTAGATAAGGAAAAGGAGGAAAGACACGACAGAGGGGAGGAAGGAGAAGAGATAAAAAAGCCCTAAATATCACCCAAAAGGAAGACTTGAGAGCCCACCAGGCCCCAGGAGGTGCCCAGCAGAGAACAGAGTGGTTTGTTTCTCTAGTACAGCAATTCTTTTGCTTTCATGAGCTGGTATCATATCTCTCAGCTGCTGCTTCACCAGGCCAGTTCCAGATGCTTCTCAGTTTCACTTCCCCCTCGCTCCCTCTCTGTGAGAGCGACCGCTCGCTCCTTGTTTGTGCACGGCGAGGATGGATATTAAACAGAACAATATCAATAATTCCCGGAAAATAGGCAAGCCCATGAGCCTGGCTCAGCACACAAACACAGCGCCTGCTTACCCTCTGTTCCCACAGCGCTTCCAACACCAGTTGGCCGAAGCCACCAACCTGTGGCCACCCTCGGAGGGGACACCACCCTCCTGCAGCAAAGACGACGGGAGAGGAGCAGGGAAGGAGCAGCAACTGTGCAGAGCAGGAAGGAGGGAAAGCAGGGGAATCAAGGACACCACACAGTAGGGAAAAAACTGAAACTAGGATGGTGATAAGAGAGGGTGGAGGGATTGGATGGGAAGGTTACACACTTACATCACCCCGCAGAACAGAAAATGGGAGAGTGGGTTTGGAATGGGCGAGATTTTAACATTAAAAAAATAGAAAAGGAAAAAAGGGAGGGGAAAAAAAAGAAGAACAGTTGAAAGAGACAGAGGCCAATTTGGGATTTGGAGTATAGCAAAACCAAATAAACACGTCCCCTTCCTCTGGCCAACTCCTCTGAAGTTAGGGCTTCACAGTTTTTCTTCTCTCGTATCCACAGCAAAAAAGGTTGGCAAAATAAAGGATACTGAAGCAAGGACCACAGACAGGTCCAGGCTGTAGAGAAGGGGTGCAGAAAACTCTCTGAAATCACAGCCTTTTCCAGATTCAGCCAATCTCAGTGGTATTTTTCATGATCGTGACTAGGTTTAGGATCAAATCCGTGCTTCCTGTGTAACCACGAATCCAGCCCCATTCTACCAAGGGACGATAGACCTTCATTTGTATTTGTTCACTTTTAACTGTGATACACAATGTACCCTTACTTGGTGCTGCCAAACTCGTGGATGCTCAAAAGTCTTCAAATTGTTCTGATCACTGTCAGCAAGGATAGCAGAAGGCAGAATTCTGTGGTGAGATATTCACTCCTGTTCTCTTTTTACCTCGCCTTTTCGAGTTCTGCTCTGCTCCTGCTCAGAGTAAGAGTACTTTAACTTCATGGATGGCTTTGGGGAGAGTAAACTTTATAATAGGCACTAACATCAAATCAAAGCAGTTTACAAGATGTGCCACTTGTGTCAGAATATGTGGGGAAATAAACAAGCTGCTCCTCCTTGATCATTGGAGTTTAAATGCTCTATTGATCTGGGAAGAAAATCAAAGGTTCTTTGGAAATGGTGTGTGTGTGTGCATGCATGCTCACAGCAGAGAAAATGAAGAGAAATGTGGAGACACAGAAAATAGCACAACAATCAAGTATTCCTTCTCCACAGAAAGGTGAAATAAAATCAAGAACCATATCCAGATGTCAGCAACCCACAGGTGGGGGAATGGGCACAGAGCAATGGAAGGATGAGGTCAGGGGAAAGGTATATCTTCATCTTCAGAAGCCTCTTTTTTGGGAAAACAAAGAAACAAAACAGGCAGCACAGCAACTGTGCCCAGAACAATGCATGAAACAAATGACCAGAACCCAGGAAATAGAAGAGTCCAATATAGTTTGCATATATGCAATAGGAAGATTAATATATACTGACCATGTAAACAGTACTGGATGAACAATTTGGCAGTGTTGAGAGAGGAGGGTAAATGAAGAAAAAGATTATGTTAGACTTACTGATACACTTGAGAGAAAAAACATAGAGGATTTTGATCAGACAAATATTTTCTGCTGCATTTTCTCAATAACCTGGAATATGAGATGTGAAGAAGTAAAAACGCAATCAAGTGAACGTGTTCATTCCTACTAGGATGGGAGGTAGGAACTGCCACACAGGCTAAGACCAGAGCAGGGTGGGAAACATTTGATAAAATATTTTTCTCAGGAAAAGGGGAAATTAATCAAAACAGACTATCTGTGGGAAAGGATCAGTTTTGGCAAATATTCCAACTTAGAATTTCAATGGAAGTTTCGTAACTGTCAAAACACCTGATTCATTTTAACTCTCTGAAAATAAGAAAGCTGATACCTTTTACCAGCCGATGTTTTTCTTTCTCATACTTAACAGTTTTCTAGACCAATGTTTTGGATTTTAGGTACTTAAGATGTTGTCGATCTGTCCTTCTCTTTTCCTGTCTTACATTAAAGTGGTGACTCTCAGTCTTAGCTAAAGAGCTTTGGTTTATAGTAGAGCACTGGGAAATCTGCTGTGGCCTGTGCTATATCAGAGCCTACAAAGTGGATTTTCCGTGAATGTTTGGACTAATTATCTGCTGTTATATCCCTGACACTGCAGGGGACTGAATTTGGCAACCCAGGTGGTCCCTTCTCTGCTTCTGCTCCTGTAATTTCTATTGCAGAAAAGAAAAGAGGACCTGAAAAAGCAACAGATAAAA
Source organism: Oreocharis arfaki (assembly GCA_013398015.1). Classification (NCBI taxonomy): domain Eukaryota; kingdom Metazoa; phylum Chordata; class Aves; order Passeriformes; family Paramythiidae; genus Oreocharis; species Oreocharis arfaki. The sequence goes on along the minus strand of VZRR01004434.1, from coordinate 478,034 downwards.
TTAGAAGCAAAACTATTATATGGGAGCATTTCAGCTGACCCCAATCATGGAAGGGTTTATTTTTGTTTTTTCAATATGTCTTTTTGAAAAAAGACACCATACTTTGGCTCTTTTTTTTTCCTGGCTTGGTCCAGCATGAAAATCCAATGTGAAAGCACTGGTTAATCCTGTGGCCTTGAGAGCACCTAAACCCTGTTGGTCCTGCAATATTTTTCATTGAATGGTCTGGGTTGGAAGGGACCTTTAAAAGTCGTCTCATTCCACCGCCTGCCATGGGCAGGGACCCCTCCCACTGTCCCAGGGTGCTCCAAGCCCCGTCCAGCCTGGCCTTGGGCACTGCCAGGGATCCTGGGGCAGCCACAGCTGCTCTGGGCACCCTGTGCCAGGGCCTCCCCACCCTCCCAGGGAACAATTTCTTCCTAAGGTCTGATCCAAACCCACTCTCTGTCAGTTTGAAGCCATTCTCCCTTGTCCTGTCACTCCAGGCCTTTGTCAGAAGTCCCTCTCCAACTCTCTTGTAGAACCTCTTCAGGCCCTGCAAGGCCACAGTGAGGTCACCCCAAAGCTTCTCCTCTCCAGGCTGAACAATCCCAGCTCTCCCAGCCTTTCCTCCCAGCAGAGCTGCTCCATCCTCTGATCCCCCTGGTGCCTCCTCTGGGCTCTCTCCAGCAGCTCCAGGTCCCTCCTGTGCTGGTCCCAGGGCTGGGGCAGCTCTGCAGGTGGGGTGGCACCTGAGCACAGGGGCAGAGGGGCAGAATCCCCCCTCCCCTGCTGCCCATGCTCCTCCTGACACACCCCAGGACACAATTGGTTTTCTGGGCTGCCAGGGCGCAAAACACTTTTGTGTTAAAGGTGCTCCTGGATGCATTGTAGCTTCACCTCTCTCATGACAGACCTATGGCCTGGCAGAGCCAGACCCAGGCTCCAAAGAAGGCATTTCTCCACCAAACCTCCCTGCTCCCCTCAGCTGGCTGCCTGAAAGCTGAGTCAGGCCCCAGCGAGGTGTCCACTGGCAGTTGGATCTCTGCTGTTCACTGTGCTCGGCCAAGGATCCCACCCTTGGCAAAGGTGAGTGGACTCAAAGCTCAGGGAGCTGCCTCAGCAAACACCTGGGCCAGCTTTGCAAGCAGAGACCTGTCCTGTTCTGCACTGGAAAGTGGCACTGACCTGTGTGGAGGGTCTGGGTTAGAGAGCCAGCATCAGTTGGACCCTCTGGGATTTGGGATTTGAGCTCATCCCTTCCCAGTCCCCTGTGTGGCTGGGGCTGACAGGGGACACCTGTGCTCAGTGCAGCCACAGCCTCAGCACCCCTTGGCCACCTAAAACCCCCTCCTGGCACCACGTGGGGTGGGACTAGGGACCTGGAGAGCAGCTCCAGCCTGATTCCCAGGATGCTCCAACCCCCACTCAGGGCTGGCTTTGGCGATGGCTTCGCGTGCGAAGGCTCTCCAAGGGCTTCCCCTCACCCTCAGCACCGAGCCCGCCCTGCACAGCTCTGCTCTGCGCTCCTCCAGACATCTCCACGGCTCCCTGAGGACAGCCCTGCTCCTGCTCTCTCTCCAAACACCATCCTCTCCGCTCGCTTTCTGCCTCACGCGAGTTTTTCTAAGTGAAACAGGCTGGCTTGAAATAAATCAGGCTGAAATGAAGCTTGGAGAGGCAAACTCAGCCTGGGACACAACTCTGTGCCTACAGGAGACAGCCATACATCATTTAGGAACCTGAATTTGCCACCCTTCACATACACAGAGGCAAATTGCCCTCACTGTTTTATTACCACCACTGTTTTATTGTTTAATTATTAATTAATTAGAGCAGCCTAAATGTAAGTGCTTTAAGGGGAAAAAAACCCCAACTTTCTTCTAACTGTGCTGTTCTGACTCTAGACTGTAGCTGGTCAAAAGAATGAGACCAGATTCAATTGGAAGTGTTATGGTAAGAAAAATCAGTTTCTGATTCTTGTGCCAGCTCTCACAGGCTGAAGGAAATGTGCTGTTCAAATGCAAATATTTAGTAAAGGACAAGCTGTGAGGGTATTTTTTTCAGTGACCTATGAGTCAAGCCATGTCCAGATCCATAGTCATGAAGTGGATAATCATTTGAACCCATCCACGGGGAAGCCAAACCCACACAGCTTCCCCCACCTTTCAGCAGTGGTGTTTTAGGGACTTGGCACCTTGCAGGAACATCTGTGCAGGTGTTCCAGCTCCTGTCTCCCCACTCTGCCCACCACGGCCAGCACGCTGGGCCCTGGCACATGCCAGCACTAATTAAACAACAGAACTACAAGTTTCTATTTGACTTACTCCTTCATTGTAGTTCTTCATTACAGAGCGTAACTAGAAAATTCACACAATTTAAAGACAACAGGCTGTTGAAGATGAGAAAATGCCACGTTATATACCTGCTAAGTGTTTTAATGCCAGTGAAACTCTGAGTAAGCTCTCTATTGAAAACATCCTCCAGTTCCCAGCACACCCAACACTAGGATCAGCTCTGGAGATATGACCCAGCTCACCAATTCTGCCTGAAGTGTATTAAACCTATATCAGACTCCAAAACTGCAGAAGGAAACAAGCAAACTCCCCAAAGTAAACATATATTCTTTAACTCCGTGGAGGGACCAGGCCAGTGTCAATTACGTATCTTTATAATTGCCCAATTATTGGACCCTGACACGGATGTTTCTCAGTCTCTTACATGCAAAAGCTGTGGCTTTAAGTGGGCTCCACTGTGCTGATTTTGGCTTTTCTCTCCCTTTGGATTCTGCTGCAGTTTTATGTCCATCAGGGACTGAAGTTGGGAAAACATAGGCACTCCCTTACATATGAAGCTTTATTAAGTTGGGATCATGCTCCCTGTTGGCAGGCTGAGGAACAGAGAGACAGAGGAGAATGAAACCAAGAAGTGAAAAAAATATAAAAAAAAACCCCAAACCAAAACACAAATAACTTTCACTCTTCAGAGCAGGCACGCCTTCTTACTCCGGCTCCCGCTGCCGATCATTCATCCCGCTCCTCTCAGCTCCCAGCCAGTAAAGAGTCAACATCTCTCTCCCGTGAAAACATGAGCCGCCCCATACACCAGCAAACACCCTGACAGGGACTCGGGAGGATCCTGTTTCTTAGGATGGGGCTGCGTTTTCGCAGTGGAACTGAAATATCTTCGATTCCAACAGCAGCAAGGTCAGCAGCGCTTTGAAGCCCCTCATTTTCGTGGTGTGTGCGCATTACCTCAGCGAGCACAGCCCCACCTTAACCCTTTCCTGCAGCAGCATCCGCAGGCTCCGCGGGGGAAGGTGCCCGGAGCCGCCTGATTGATTCCATGTGCACATGTGCGTGTTTACCAGAGGGATGTACCGTGCTGCGGGCCGGGTGCGCACGCCCGAGCGGGGCTTGTCCAAGAACTCTGCGGCCCGGGGAGGGAGCGGGGGCAAGCGCGCAGGAGCCGGGAGCCGCCTCCGGGAGCCGCACGGCGGGAGCCGCTCCGAGCAGCGCAGCCCGGCCCCGACAGGGCTCCTGAGCTTTTGCGTAACGCAGATCAATGGGTCAGACTTCCAGTTTCCCAACAGCTTTGCTTCTGACAAATGCCAGAGCAGATATCAGCGGAGTCAAACAGGGCGGCAATAACATCGCTGCCAAGCAGCGTGAAAATTGGCAGAGCCTGGCACCAGGACTGCCTCTCATCAGAGACAGGGCATGGCCCGGCACAATGACGAACCCACTTAACAGCGCTGTAAAATTAGCCATTTATGAAAACAAATTGAATACTGCAGCAGAGGGTGACGTAAGGAGAGTTGGCTCCAGACAGAAACTCCCGTAGCCTGGATTAGCAGAAGAACTCCGTTATGTCAGGGCTCAGGCGCAGAAGCTGATAACAACTCGGGTCCTACACGAGATTTGTAACAGGCACAACAGGTTTCCCCTATAGGCACCCATGGGGCTCCTCCTGTACCACTTGCAGTAATTTCTTACATGCCAGCAGGGAGGGGTGCAAGCGGAGCAGTCAGCACGGGCACAAAGTAGGGGGCAGAAAGTAGGTGAAGACACAAGAGCAACTCTGAAAAGGAGGTGTATTCCGGCCAATCCCACCCTCTCCCTCAGACCTGTACAGCCACACAGCTTCCCACTCTGCAACTGGGACAAAAGTTGGGGAGAAACTCACTTCTGGCACTGCCAGAAAATGTGCCCCAGTCCCTTCCCCTCCAAACACCCAGACGGGCTCTTGATTTCAGTGGGGTCCTACAGATGCAAATTCAACAGCAGAACGGAGCTCCTCAGTCTGTCACATCCCAAAACAGTGAAAATGTGAAAGCCAAGAGTTTTGGCAGCCAGAACCCTTGATTTCCTCATTGAGGGAAGCGTAATCTCTCCCTAAGCTTGCTGCAGGTCTGGGAGGCTGTGGTGTGCAGAGGATACTCCAAGTGAGTTCCTCCTGGACCTCTTCCAGGTGTTTACACACAGAGCCAAACCTGGCTCCTCTTCAAGAGTGTGTGCGAGGGGGGCAGGGGGAGCTTAAAAATGAAATAAAAATCACAGAGTCCTCCCCAGCTGAGCTGAAGCTCTACGGTGCAAAACTGGGGCATTTCTCTTCATTTTTCACAGTGGAATGTTATTTCCATGCATAAAATGGGTCAAGTGTTTTATACAGGCAACAACCCAACCTCCTCCATCCAATTAAAGTATTTTACTACAAATGATCTTTGTGTGTGTTTGTCTAGGTTCCCTGTTGCGAGAATTAGAGATACTTGCACCAAAGACAGACGTGGGGTCCCAGGTGTTGGATTAAACACGTTAAAAAATACACTGACCCTGTTTGGGTACTGATGAGATCTGTGTAAACCCAAATTCTGCCTTTCCTAACTTGAAAGGGAAGCACTTTGAGCCCTGGGGTTTAAGTTAGGGTTGGGAACCAGAAGAGCAGAGTGTGTGAGAAAGCCAGGGGGAATAAAGCAAGGAATAACGTGGTTCACCTATGAAATCACTGCTCTGAAGGCACACGGGACCAGCCCATGCCCGGCACCTCCTGCCCACCCCGGCAACCCTGCACAAACCGCGTCCCCCTCCTCACAAGCGAGCGGAGCAGCTGGGATTAGGGAAAGTTAAGGGAAAGCACGGCTGAGTTCATCTCAGCTTTTGTTTTCCTTAGGACAAAGTAACTTTCTTGCGAGACAGCAGCCGCGCCGGTCAGGGATGGGGCAGCGGGGCCGGGAGGGTGGCAGGAGGGAGGGTGGCAGGGGACAGCGAGCGGGGCTGGCGGGGCAGCCGCGCCACCGGCACAGGCAGCGCTGCCTCCTGCTAGGAAGTGGAGGGAAAGGGGAAATCCTCCCTGTCTCTTTAAGGCATCCTAGGACATGGAAACTTTGTACTTTCAGGGAATCTCCTTGCCAAAAGAACAGTAAAACATGTTGTCTTCCCCCCGCCCCCCAATACCCGTTTCTCTTTCTGACTAGTTTCCNGAGGGAGGGGGAGAGGGACCCAAATTCAGGATGGGCTCGTAAAATTTAAATAAGAAAAGTGCAATACTCCTTGTTATTGTCCAGCTCAGACAGCTTAGCCTGGTAGCTGCTTTGAGTACTAAATGATTTTATAGGGCTGTTTGACCTTAGAATCATTGATGTTACACTTGCCATTTCTAAGGGGAGACAAAAATACTCCACACATCCTCTAGCTGCAGTGCGAGTCCCAGCCGTAGCTGAGTGTCGAGGGGTTGGGAACTTTATAAACTCATTTGATTCATTTGAGGTTTCACAATAGCCAAAAAGTTCCTTTATAGCTTTTTGGAAACCACATGCTAACGCTGCATCTAAAGAGCTAACAGTGGAGTACACTAAAAAGCCAATAAAACCAAGGAAATCGTAGGGGGACCTTAGATATGCGATTCTTTGCAGCCACACACGAGTCACATACATTTCTTTCCATACATACAAACAAGCCACTTTCAAATGCTCTACTTACAGTTTTCCAACCTGAAAATTAGACCAAACCCCACCGTAAGAGCTGGCTCTTCCACCCGCACCTCAATCCGCGCACCCAGAAAGACAGAAACTACCCCAGGGCACTGCCATTTCCCCTATGCAAAAGTTTACATAACTTTTCCTGCGAGCCTATACTTCCAGCCGCTCCGCAGAGCTCCGGGATCTCCCGGAATCTCTGGCGGGCTGAAGGCAAGCCCAGCGTGTTTGCAGAGGCGCTGCCATCCCCCGTGTGCCGCGGGGCACTCCCGCGGGGCTGGGTGTGCACACCCCGCTCCCGGACACACGCACGCCTCCAGCCGCCTGCTCCGCCGGCTCCCGGCGCGGAGCGGGGATGCTGCACACGGGCACGGCCGGCTACCTACCTGCAATGACAGCCGGAGATCTCTGTCCTCCTTCGGCTTTCAGCCACACTTGCAAAGTGAAGGCATCTCGGGGCAGCTCAATGTCTGCCTTCAGCCGCAGCTGATCACCTTGGCCACTGAAATAGAGCGCCCTGCTCGGGGTAAGGGACTCCTCTTCGTCCTTTACCTCCCGCTGTTGCCTCCTGCGGGGGACATGCCCAGGCTCCAGCCCAGCAGTGGAGCGCCTTCCTCGGGCTAACCTGGTGGCACAGGTGCCCGGGGCAGTGTGGAGGAGCTGGCGGCTGTGCCTGGTGTCCCTTCGTGCCCTGCGGGAGCGCTCGTCCATCCCACATTCGGGTCCACTGGCTAGGGCTGTACAGAGAAGCGCAAGAGGCAGCAGCAAACTCCAGAGCTGCATTTCCAATCTTCCCCCCCCTTCTCCCCTGCAAATCCTCCCGATCTGCCAGCTTTGGGCTCCTCCTTGCCTTGACTTTCTTCTCTTGTTCACCCTTCTTGGTATTTGCTCTTTTTATAACCCTTCTCAGTTGCTTTTTCTTTTCTTTTTTTCTTTTTCTTTCTTTCTTTTTCCTGCTTATAGATTTTTTTTTCTCCTTAAAACAAATAAAAATCAAATAAATCAAAACTCCTTCTTTGGTGAAATGTATTTCTCTGTTCTTCCTCCTCTATCTGTCTTCTTCTTCTCTATTCCTCCACAGCTGGAATTCCTCTCTCTCTTCTTTTCTCTGCTGAATTTTCTTCCCTTTATTTTTTTCTTCTTAAAAAAAACACACACACACNCCCCCTCCCTTCTTCTCCACAAAATGAAAGAAAAGAGAAAAAGCCCCTCAGAAGATGAGTAAACAAGAATATGCTAATCTACTCTAGGGTGCTCCACCTTCCCAATTGAATGATTCCCATTAAAACTGCAGGGATCATGACTAATCAATCAGCTTGAAGGAGCAGATAGCTCCAGAGGTTCAAACACTTTTGCTGTTTTCCTTTTCCACCCTTTCTTTTCTTCTCTTCCTCTTTACCGCT